>AWOL01S0001497.1:14051-36773 GCA_000715115.1 Nicotiana otophora
GGGGAGGGGAGGCAATATATTCACTTGATAAGAACACTTTTCAGAAGAAGATTCTCTCTCTGGTAAAGATACAAAGACTACCTTTTTATCAAGATTCTTACCCATATTATTCCACATTTTTACACCAGATCCGAGAATAATTCGAACAAACCTTGGATTTATATGTCATTCATCATTGTCGGGAGAAACATTCGTCCAATCTATCCTTTAAGTGAATCAACAACAACAACAACCCAGTATAATCCCACTAGTGGGGTCTGGGGAGGGTAGTGTGTACGCATACCTTACCCCTACCCTGGGGTAGAGAGGCTGTTTCCAAAATGACCCTCGGCATCCTTCCCTCCAAGAACTCCTCACCTTGCTCTTGGGGTGATTCGAACTCATATCCTTTAAGTGAATCATTTCTCCTATTTACATAAATGTTATTTATTGCTATTTATTGCTAGTTATATCTCCGTTATTGCTAATTCTTTATGAATGTTTTGTGCTCATCATTGCCAACACTTCATTGGATTTGTCCCATCTCGCACACTTTTTCAAGATTCGCATCTAGAGTTATTATCATTAACTAGATTTAACCCGTTATTACATAAATTTAATAGTTTAGCCGAAAGTTATACTTTTTGGTCAAACAATTTGGCGCCGTATGTGGGGAGTGTCTAGTTAACTCTTTTAGTTTCTTCTAGATCTACAACTGATACTAGTCACTAACGTAAAAATAAAAACAACAAAACAAGAACAAGAATATTGTTTTTCCTTCTCTCTACATACATAGATCTAATATGGCAGGTAACAGAGAAGAAAGAACGAGAATAATGAGCGACCTCCCAACCAACCTCATGAACATCATCCATGAGAGCTCTAAAGTAGTGGACGAGGACGCAACACCCAATGCCTCCCCCAGGCGAGGTGGGTCACCTCCTCCCCACTGCAGCATCACAAAATCTCTTGGTAAGACAGCCTCCACATCCATGGTAGAGGAGACGCCGCCAACAATAAAGAAGCTCCTTGAGGCCTGGCTAACTGATACGCTAACCAACATCCTCCATAAGTCTGTTCGGGATACGGCCACAGAAAACGCAAGAACTTGTGTTATGCCACCAGTGGACGAGCAACATGATCAACTTCCCCCTCCTCCCACAACGATAGGTATTACTCACACTGTTATTGGAAATGTAGGTGATGACGCTCTTACGGCTGTTCTGAAAAGGATGGAGGAAATGGAAAATGAGAACAAGCTACTTCGAGACCAAATGAGAGAACACCAAGAGAGGGTCGATAAAATACCGGGCGCTCCCAAGCTCTTGCCGAAGAGAGACGTCGGTCGGTTCGTAGAGCAGCCATATAGTGACGTCGGCGGCCACATGCCATACCAAAGACCTTGAAAATGCTGCCCTACTTGAAAATGTATGACGGCATGACCGACCCCGAGGACCATGTGACCCACTATGTACCGCCGTGAAAGGCAATAACCTCGCCAAATAACAAGTATCCTCCATTTTGCTGAAAAACTTCGGTGAGGCCCTCACTAGAGGAGCATTAACGTGGTATTCATAGCTGCCCGCACGTTCCATCGAAACATTTAAAGAAATAGCTGACAAGTTCGTAACGGCCCATGTTGGGGCCAAAAAGGCAGAGGCGAGAGTAAACAACATATTCGCCATCAAACAGTCACTAGGAGAGGGATTGAGCGACTTCCTCGCCCAATTCAACCGAGTAAGAATGACCTTACCGAATGTATCGGAAGGGATGGCCATCGCAGCTTTCAAAAACGGGTTGAGCAGAAATGATTCAAGGGCAACAAGAAAGTTATTGAGCCGGCTTATGAAGTACCCCCCCCCCCCCCCCCTCCACCCAATGACTTGGGACGAAATACATAATGCATATTTCGCCGAAGTTCGAGTAGACAAGGATGACCTCAATGGGCCAACCCATCGACTGACTTCGGTGCAGGCAGAATCCAGGAAGGATCGAAGAAATGAAGTTAGAAGGGATCTCGCAGTCTCACCACCTAATCGGGAATGACATCTCCCATATGTCAGGACCACCGCTACATCTTCATCCCGCCATGAAGAGGGCCCACCCCGATCGAGAATGAGGACTCAAAGAAATGAGAGAGGTATGCCACTTTTATTATCCGTTCACAATTTTTGTGTGTCACCTACAGAGATAGTCTACGCCTTAGAGAAGCTCGGACCGAAGGTGAAGTGGCCGCAAAAGATGAGGTCAGACCCAAATACCAGAAAATCAGACGCCCTCTACGAGTTCCATCAAGAGCGAGGACACAAAACTGAAGATGGCATCGCCCTTAGACAGGAGGTCGTAAATATGCTACGATAGAGACAACTCAAAGAGTTGCTGAGCGATCGAGGAAGGACCAACTTTGCCAGAGGGCGTGCACAACATCAAGTGCCGCCACAACCGCCCTCGCCGGACCGCACCATCCATATGGTCATTGGTGGTGGGGACGATGCCTCCATCAATAACGTGAAGTTCACCACAACCCACAAGCTCAAACGATCGATCACCAATGAACGATATGATGAACTCAAAGAAAGTATCATCTTCGATAAATCGGATACTAACGGTTTGGCCTTCCCTCACTATGATGCTCTTGTTATCACTTTACAAATTTTAGATACCGATGTGAGACGAATTATGGTAGACAATAGGAGCGGTGCATGCATTATCCATCCTCGAGTAGTTGCACAAATGAAACGCGAAGATAAGATAGTGTCGCGCTGCATCAAACTAACAAGCTTTAATAATGAGTTTAGCAAATATCCAGCGAGATCACACTCCCCGTCCTAGCGGGTGGCGTCACTCTGGAAACCACATTCCATATCATGGACCAGGACACAACATACAATGCCATAGTAGGGCGACCATGGATACACACCATGAGATCTATCCCCTCCAGCTTGTACCAAGTCATCCAATTCCCAACTCCATAGGGAATATTCAGTATACGAGGGGAGCAAATCACATCCCAGGAAGGCTACCACATCGCCTTAGACTGTACGGCCACCCAACAAACAAAGAATAAAGAAAAAGAGGCATAGCAATCAACAGGGTCGAGGTCGGTATGCGATGACAGCGAGCACGTCATAAGAGATCCCAATACGGTCGAGGCCGCAGGATCGACCATATAGGACCTAGACCCGTTCAGTTAGATAGCAACGACCACAACAAGAAAGCTTACATCGGTTGGAAGCTTTAGGAACTGGGTAAGTTTCATGAATTTTTAACTGCTAACACACACTTGTTTGCTTTTTCCCATGCAGATATGCCAGGTATCCCAAAGGAGATCACCACGCACAGATTGTACGTCGATCCGTTCTATCCCCCAGTGAGGCAGGTTAGGCATAAGTTCAACTCCACAATTAATGACGTAGTACACGAAGAAGTGGAAAAATTATTGGGAAATGGCTCCGTCAGGGAGTCGAAGTACCCCCAATGGGTCGCCAACGTAGTCATGATGAAAAAGAAGAACGACAAATGGCGGATGTGCCTAGATTTCACTGACCTGAACAAAGCTTGCCCCAAGAACTAATTTCCATTACCCCACATTGACTAACTCATCGACGCAATGGCCATGCACGAGCTACTAAGATTCTTGGATGCCTACTCGGGCTATAATCAGATCCTCATAGAGGGAGAGGACCAGGAAAAAACCACCTTCATCACCCACCAGGGGACGTACTGCTACAGGGTCATGCCCTTCGGACTAAAAAATGCAGGGAAAACTTACCAAAGGTTGGTGACGAAGATGTTCAAAGACCAACTCGATAAAATGATGGAAGTCTACATAGACGACATGCTGGTAAAATCCAAAAGGAAAGAAGATCACATCGACCACTTGAGAGAAGCCTTTGGAATACTCAGGCAATACGGCATGAAACTGAACCTCGAAAATTATGCATTCGGCATGGCCTCAGGAAAATTCTTGGGTTTACTAGTGTCGTAGCGAGGTATCGAGGTCAATCCCGATGAAATCAAGGCCATCGAAGGGATACCAGAGCACTTGACCCTAAAAAGATAGGTCTAAAGGTTGATTGGCCATATTGCCGCCCTTTTGAGGTTCATTTCGTGATCCTTCGATAGGTGCCATAAGTTCTTCGGCGTACTAAAAAAGGAGAACGACCTCCAATAGACCCCTGAGTGCGTCCAAGACCTGAAGGAGTTAAAGGTGTACTTGTCATCGCCACCGTTTCTTTCAAAACCAGAACCGGGACATCCCCTCCTCGTCTATTTTGCCGTGTCCGAAGTAGCCATGAGCGCGATCCTGGTCCAAGAAAATAAAGGGACGCAGTCCCCCATCTATTACATTAGCAAAACACTAGTTGACGCCGAGACAAGATACCTCCATCTCGCAAAACTAGCTCTGGCCTTAGTCGTAGCTTCACGAAAGCGTAGACCATATTTCCAATGCCACCCCATCTCGGTCATCACGACTTTCCCCTTAAGAAGCATTTTGCATAAACCAGAGCTATCGGACAGGTTGGCCAAATGGGCCATCGAACTGAGCAAGCACAATATTACATATTGGCCGCAAACGGCGATAAAGTCACAGGTCCTCGCAGACTTCGTCGCCGACTTCAGTGCAAAAATAATGCCCGAAGTCGAAAAAGAAGTCGTCCATGCTTCTCCCCAAACATAAGACCTCTGTGTCCTGTACACCGATGATGCATCTAACATGCCAGGGTCTGGGCTGGGACTCGTGCTCGAAGTTCTAATAGGCGAAATGATTCGCCAATCCATATGATGCCCGGACATGACTAACAATGAGGCCGAGTATGAGGCCGTAATTGCAGGACTAAGACTAGCACTCAAATACGGGGCGAAGCGGCTAAAGCTGCGCCGCAATTCCCAACTCGTGGTCAACCAAGTCACAGGGACTTACCAAATCAAGGAGCAAAGGTTACAAAAGCACCAGACCAAAATCTATAAGCTGCTACCCGAGTTCGACGAATGTCAACTCGACCAGATCCCCCGAGCACAGAATACCGAGGCGTACGGCCTCTCCAAATTAGCCACAACCACCAAATACATTACAACCGGAGAAAGAAATATAGTCCACCTCCTCAACTCATCGATATATCAAATCGAAGTAAGAACCATAAACCTAACTTAGGACTGGCGCAACCGTATTGTTACATATTTGCAGGACGACATATTCCCCGATGATTAAAAGAAGAGGCTAAGAAACTGGAATGCAAGCAGCCATATACAACATCATTCATAACGACTTGTACAAGAGGACGTATGGCGGCCTTTTGGCGAAATGCTTAGGCCCAAATTAGACGTGGCGCGTCCTTGAAGAAGTACACGAAGGCCACTGTGGAGCTCACTTTGGCAATCGAGCTTTGGTTAGATGCCTCATACGGGCAGGGTATTACTGGCCCACCATGAAAAGGGAGGCTGCGGATTTCGTGAAAAAATGCGAGCAATGCAAGATGAGGAATGGACATCATGGCCCCCCTCCCAAGCAAGCGAACACCTACACTCAGTGACTTTCCCTTGGCTGTTCATCAAATGGGGAATGGACATCATGGCCCCCCTCCCAGCAAGATGAGGTAACGTACGCTTTCTTTTAGTTTTAACTGACTATTTCTCTAAATGGGTAGAAGCAGGAGCATTCGTCCAAATACGTGAACAAGAAGTGATCGCCTTCATATGGAAAATATCATATGCCGTTTCGGTCTCCCCAAAGAGATCAGCTGCGATAACGGACCCCAGCTTGCGGGAAAAAAGGTCGTTGAGTTTTTTGAAAACTAGCACATCAAAATAATACTCTCAACGCCATACCACCCCGCGAGCAACAGGCAAGAGGAATCCTTCAACAAGTCGATAATGAACATCATGAAAAAGAAACTTGAGGACGCCAAAGGACTGTGGCCGGAAATATTACCAGAAGTACTCTGGACCTACCGAACAACGCCAAAGACGAGCACAGGAGAAACGCCATACTTGTTAGTCTGTGGGACTGATGCGGTAATACCGGCCAAGGTCGGAGAGCCCAACTAAGATACTCCCATGAAATCAGACCCTAGAATGATGACAGCAGAATGCAGGAGCTCGACGAAGTCGAGAAACGAAGAGATATGGCCTACGTGAGAATGGTCGCCCAAAAACAACAAGCAGAACGCTATTATAACAAAAAGGCAAAGATCAGACCACTCAAAGTCGGGAACTACATGCTCAAAGCCAAAACACAAGCAAGCAAATACCCGCGGGAAGGAAAATTGGGAACAAACTGGGACGACCCCTACAAACTCACGGCAACAGCAAACAAAGGATCATTCCAACTAGAAACAATGGAAGGAAAGCGACTACCAAACAACTGGAATATTATACACCTCAATTACTTCAACTTTTAAAAGATGGTGTCCCCAAAATTGTACTCTTTTTTCTCTCACTTGAGTTTTATCCCAATTGGGTTTTCTTGAGGAGGTTTTTAACGACGCGATGAAGGGGACACTTTAGGATTGAAGTACGCACAGACGAAGGCACTAGACGGCTAGTTCATTGCTCGACCTCTCAATACTTTTCCAGGTCGACCAATGAAGGGACTAGATAGAGTGGGATTGGGACTGAAATGCCAGCCAGCGCTCGGAAAATATGTAAATTTCTTCAAGTGTATGAACAAATCACAAATACATGAAGTTTATTTCTATTCTCTCCAAGCATAGGTTGCATTCGACCTCGTTCGAATGAACGCCTGATCGACCCTCGACCATCGGCCATAACTAAGCATAGGTTACTTTCGACCTCATTCGAATTAATGCCTGATCGGCCCTCGGCCATAACTAAGAATAGGTTACATTTGACCTCATCGAATTTACGCCTAATCGGCCCTCGGCCATAACTAAGCATAAGTTACATTCGACCTCATTCAAATTAAAACCTAATCATTCCTCGGCCATAACTAAGTATAGGTTACATTCGACCTCGTTGGAATTAATACCTAATCGTCCCCCGACCATAAATAAGTATAGGTTATATTCGACCTTGTTCGAATCGACACCTAATCGGCCCTCGGCCATAAATAAACATACGATATGTTAGACCTCATTCGAACTAACATCCACTGGCCCCCGGCCATGGTCAAACCTATGTTTGTTTCGGCCTCATTCGACCCTACTCGAGCTAAATTATTACGACCAAGAAAACCAAGTCAACCGAGCAACAAAATCAAAAAGCATACAAACCCAAACAGAAGAAAAAAAGACCAGGTACAAATAACGAAACTGGTATTTCATACTTAGAATATATTTTACAATGGCGCGAGAAGACGCCAACCAAAAAGCGCACAAGTCTGTGGCAACACAAAAGAAGGAAAAGCAAAGCTACTAATCACCGCCTGGCCCAGCCGCACAACCGGCCTGGTCGCCTAGACCATTGTCATCTGCCCCTTCACCATCACCGTCGCCATAAGGATACTTATCTTCATACCGGGCGTCCTCTTCAATTCGGTCCACGCCCTCATCCTCCTCATCATCACTGGCCTCCGGTGTAGCAGGATCGTAGCCACATGCGACCCGATCTCCACGTGCCTTAACACGAGCATCCTCGAGGACGGCTTCCGAAACGGTTCTCGCCTTCATCAAATCTCTGAATATATCCAGTTGGGCCTCGGTGTGAATCCACTCCTCGTATAAATCTCAAGGAACATCGGGGAAGTTACAAACATGGGAAGAGGATGATCGAGCCAATAATTGTGCCTTCTCGGCCTCCAGAGCGGTGACCTGATCACAAAGGCAGAAGCCTCTTTCTCGAATTCTCTAATCCATTCATCAAGTAGTTCCTCTTTAAGTCTGACCATCTCCAAGGCACTCTCTCGCTCAACTCGGAGAACACGGATGATGATATCCAAAGCCTCCATCTTCCTCATAGCCCCCGACCGAGCTAACTCTACCTTCTCGAGATCCGCTGCCTTCTCAGCGACCTTGCCCCTTAAAGCATCGGCTTTGAATTCACACTCCTCGAGCTCGGCGCGCAACGAGAGCACCTGGGCTTGGAGATCACTGCACTAGGCTTCGACCCCTCGAGAACACTGCATTTCTCGATGACCTTCACCAGTTTGTCATATTTTTCCTTCAGCTCATCTCTAAGAGCTTGGAAGTTGCCGCCTTCGCCAAACCACCTACAAATCTCATGATACTTACCGCGGTACTCGTGGTATTTTCTCTCCATCTTCAGAAAAATAGCCTTATTCCTCTCTTCTCTTCAGGCGCTCTCAATTTCCAAAAATTCACAGTCTGAAAGAAAGAGAAAAAGAAAATGAAGAGTAAGAACGAAACAAACTTTGAACTCGACAAGCGAAAACGAAAGGGATCGAAAAGCTTACCCTAAGAGCAAGGCCGGCCATGCTCCTAGATAAGGTAGCATCATTCAGCCTTTCGAGGGTTTTACCCTCCATATCAAAACAGAGGGGACCAAGAAAAGGGACCATGGGGATCGCAATAGTTCGCATGTACCCCTCCAACCTTACTTCGAGTCGGGTAAATCCCTTCCCCTCATCCTCACCTCATCGGCATCCACATCAGAGCCCATTTAGTAACCATCCTCGTTTATGCACTTTCCTTTTATGTCAGCCATCGAAGAAGGACTCTCGGCCGGTCGCGAGGCCGATGGCTCATCCCGCCGCAAGTTATCAGGGACTCTCGTCGATACCCCTTCATCTTCCATCGTGGTTTTAGGAAGACACATACCCTCTACGGCTTCAGTCGATGGCGGAACCACGGGAGATAACTCAGCGTCATCTTCAAGTTCTATGGTCACCATTTCTCGGATGACAAAATCGCCCATCACCGAATCCGTCGCCCGGACAACCCTTTCACCGACATCCACCGATCTCCTCTTGCGGGGAACCAAATTACCACCACTCGCCGATGATTCTATTTCCCCGTCCTCGTTCACTAGATGAAGTAAAGGAGAAGTCAGAAACTCAACTATCAATATATCTGCGGGCGTAGAAGAAGACGATACGTAAGCAGCAGTAGGTATGGTCGACAAACGAGTAGGCCTGACTGCAGAAGAAGAACGAACAAAGGAAGATGACCGAGCAGGCCTAGCCGCGGTCGCAGCAGGAACTAACTCCAAAACAAAAGCGGCCTTCCTCTTGTGAAACGCAGGAGGAGGAGCCCTCAGTCTCCTCGAGGACCCTCGAACTGAAAAATAATTAAGTTTCATCACCACCAATAATGAACTATAGCATTCAAGAAACCATATGGTCGAAAGAGAACTAAAAATAATAGATGAACTCACCGGCCAAGGAAGAAGCAGGCCCAAACCTCTTGAGAAAGCCCGGCCACTCGCGAATCCCCACCGTGTGAGGCAGAATTCGGCCAATCCAGTCGGAAATATCCCCGCCCAAAGGAGGAGGCGTAGCTTTGGCTGTACAAGGAAGAGAATATGTTAGAATCTACGACTAAAAATACACAAATCAAATACCTTTCACAAAAGACAGGTACTTACGAGCGCGATTCCAAGATTCAGGAAAGCCGTCTGCATTGGCTACCACGTCCTCAGTTCTGATGAAGAAGTAGTTGAGCCAGAACTGATGATTTGCCATATCGTCCATCTTCACCACCAAGCATTTACTTCCTCGGTGGTGAAGATGCAACAACGTCCCCTTATAAAAGCTAGGGGCGAAAAGATGCATCAGATGACGGAGTGTGACCTTGACTCCGGCCAACTCGGCAAATTTTGAGAGCATCCTAATAAGCTTGTAAATGTACGGAGAGAGTTGGGCCGGGCAGACACCGTAATAGCGGAAAAATTCCTCCGCCATTGGGAGAAGGGGGAGAATATAGTCGACCCGGAAAAGATACGCGTAAAATGCGCAATATCCGGGGTGGTGGATTTTTACCACATCGCGCCCTACTGGGATCAGATCAATGTGGGTAGGGATATTGAATTTTGCCCTAAGTTCGGCCAGATCAGCCTCTCCCATCACTGACTCTGAGATTTCGGGCTCAGCATCGGGTGCCTTCGAGAAATCAGACCTAACGTTCTCACTACGAGGGATTATTTCCTCCACCGTAGGAACATTCTCTTCCTCAATGGCGACATAGACCCTATCAACGTGAGGGGGTATAAGCACCACCAAAGGGATATGATCATTTTCAATACCATAAACAGAGGACACATTAGTCATGTTGATTAAGGAAAAATGTTCAAGCAAGGAAATGTTAGAAGCAACGAGAATCACTAAAACCAGTAAGAAATTTCAAACAATTGAGGAAGAAAAAGATACTGAGTTTTTTGGATGCAAGAGGTTTCGTAAAGGTTGGAACATTACCCACACACCCCTATTTATAAAGATTCAGGTATAAAAACCAAAGATTTAATCCATCATTACCTGGCATTGTAACCAAAGCGGCAGATTCAATCAGAAGGCATGCGCGAAACGAAGCAAAGTATCGGGAAATCGTGTCATAATGACACCTGTTTACATGACGTCATCTTGATTCATGGGACATATGACCAGAAATTGCGGCTCAGAAAAGGACACGCTGCCAACTCGCCCCAATCATCACGACTCGTTCATACCGTCTAAATGCTTTGATCACATTACACAACAATAGTTCTCTCTCTAGTAAAGATACAAAAACTACCTTTTTATCAAGATTCTTACCCATATTATTCTATACTTTTACACCAGATACGAGAATAGTCCGAACAAACCTTGGATTTATATTTCATTCATCATTGTCAGGAGGAACATTCGTCTAATCTATCCTTTATTGGGTGAATCATTCCTCCTATTTACTTAAATGCCATTTATTGCTAGTTATATCGCCGTTATTGCTTTATGAATGTTTTGTGCTCATCATCGCCAACACTTCATTGGATCTGTCCCATCTCACACACGCTTTCAAGGTTCATATCTAGAGTTATTATCATTAACTAGATTTAACCCGTTATTACATAAATTTAATTGTTTAGCCGAAAATTATACTTTTTGGTTAAACAAATCTAACATACAATAATTCCATTTGTTAAGTGATTGTGTTAAGGAGGAATTTTTACTCATCCATTATAAATTCCTAGATCTCTTCATGGAATGCGTATTAAGTAATTCAGGGTTTTTGACTAAATGGACTAAGATAAAGGGGCGCTAATATAAGGAAATGAATGACAAGAGATTTTAATGAATTGATATTATTGTATTCAATGTACAAGTAATGCCTATTTCTGCTACAAGTCAAACAATTTTGGCCTTAGCACAATTTTCTTGTTGTGCTCTAGAATAGAGTAATTCAAAAATCTTGACTCTTTGAGAATTCCTATACAGCATGCGAGTCACTGTGTGCTTGATCCGCTCTTTCTCTTTTGTTCGATAATATGGTCAGCACAATATTTGTTCGACATTTAGTCAATTTAATTCCACTCCATAACTTATGGGAGATGTACGTAGTAACCTATGAGGCTATGACTAAACATTTCTCTTGATTTAATGGTAACTCTTCTTTTTCACGAGATAATTCCAGTTCTACGCATCTTGAAGATGGGCTTAGTGCACCGACCCGCATATTTTTCTCCCAAATTTGCCGCCTAAAGGGCTGGAACACGAGCCAAACTTGGCTGGTCTTTGCACATGGGGGCAAAAATTCGACAGGCTGTCCGGCCCCTCCTAGGGGCCACATTCTGCCAACAAAGTCACATGCAGCATAACTGGGCAGGACCACAATTTGCCAGGACAATCATGTAAGCATCTCACTACCAGCAAGGGCATGTGCTGCACAGCTGGGTAGGGCCACATCCTGTCTGGGTGAATATGGGAGTAACTGTCTGCCAGCAAGAACTGGGGCACAACAGCTGGATAAGTCAATTGGCACATGGGCTGCCAACACTTTCCTGGAAATCACATGATTCCAGCACAAAGCAGTGCACCATAGCTGGACGGGTCCACAACCAGCCTAGCTGCCTGTGGACATTTTCTGTATATATATGCATACTTAGGCCTTGTTAGAAGGCAGATCTCATTACTTGTATTTCCTTCTTTTGTATATGACATAAAACCCGAAAATTGGCCTTGGCCTCCCATCTTTGTGTGTCTTTCATTTCGTTATCCTTCCAACTTTTGAGTTTGTATGATTGGCTTGGTCCAAAGCACGATATTGTGCTTGTTGTTGTTTAGGGCTGAAGTAAGAGTAATAGTCAGGCTATCTTGCTGCCCTCACGGGTTACCAAAAAAATGACTCCGTGACAATTGGTATCAGAGCATGGTTAATCGACCATGGAAACTGATGGAGATTACGTCATTCGTGGCAGAGACGAGTCACCAACAAAGTGGCATAAACCAAAGAAGAGAGGAACAAGCAAAGCACGAGACCTCGCCATAGCCGTAACAAGTGAGGCGCCAGCTTTATTGCTGCCCCCACAACAAGTTAGCCATGGTGATGTTGTGAGGCTTCTGCCTCAAATCACGTAAGCGTGAGAATGGATCTCACCAAAGCCAGTTTAAGATGTTCAGCACAACTTCTAGGCACTTGAGTCTGCTTCTCTAGATGAACTAGAATAATTCAAAGAGTCGATAGATCAAGAGATTTTTGAGCACAAGGAAGGACTGACCAACCTTGAGCTTAAGCTGACCGAGGTTGTATCAGTGTTGCACGAGGAAATTGAAGCCCTATGACAACAACTGAAGGCAGTAGAGTTAGCCGGTGGCACTGTTCATGTGATAGTGCAGGAAACCAAGATCGAGGCCCCAAAACCGAAGGAGTTTAGGGGCGAATGAGACGCTCAAGAAGTAGAGAACTTCATCTAGAAGATGGAAGACTACTTTGAGAACCTTTACATCGTTGATGAGGCTGCCAAGATCCGGGCAGCAACAATGTATCTTGCCAAGACCGCCATGCTGTGGTGGAGGAGGAAGAAAGCCGACATGGAGAAGGGAACTTGCTCCATCAAGAGCTGGGAACAGTTCAAGTTTGAACTGAATTGCCAGTTCTACCCCCCAAAACATTGTCAATGATGCACGTAGGAAGTTGAGAGAGCTTAGGCAAACAACTTCCATAAGTGAGTACGTGAAGAATTTCACTAAACTCATTCTGCAGATTCCAAACTTAGCAAGCAATGACTTCTTATTCACTTTCATCGATGGCCTTCAAGACTGGGCAAGGCAGAAATTGCAGCGACGTCAAGTACAAGACGTCGATGAAGCTATCGCGGTGGCTGAGTCCTTAAATGATTATAGGACAGAAGCCACAAAGGCAAGGGACACCAACTTCCAACCGGATGAAGACCATGGATATCGGGACAAGGGCAAGCAAGTTGCTGCCCCTGACCACGATTCTAGAGAACAAGGCAACAAGGCGCACTGGTGCGACCGGTACAACCAAAGGAGGAAGGAAGCTGGTCCCCGCAATGGTTGTTACATCTGCAAGGACACTAGTCATGGATACAAGGATTGTCCTTATTTGAAGAAACATTTTTGACTTATGTGTAAAATTTGAGGTCAATCGAACGTGGTTTGGTAGGCTTCAAAAGTTTAGAAGTTCATTAGGCTTGAATCCGAGAGTAATTTGGTGTTTGGATGTTGTTTTGAGGGATTCGAAGGTTCAACTAAGTTCGTATTAGGTTATAGAACTTGTTGGTATAACTAGTTGAGATCCTAGAGGCCTCGGGGCGATTTCGGGTTGTTAACAGCTTGATGGTAGTTGAGGAATTACAGCTGAAGCTACTACTACTCGTGTAACCGAACCTGCGGAGTGGGAACCGCAGGTGCGAGCCCACAAAGGCGAAGGATTTGGGCTACAGATGGAATTCTCGCACCTGCGATGGTCGCAGAAGCAGATTTAGGGGCGCAGGTGCGATGTAGTTCCTGCACGCGCAAAGAGCGCAGATGCGATCACTTGATCGCAGGAGCTGAGGCAGTGTTTAGTGATTATTCCATAGAAGCGGGGCTTTGTCCATAGATGCGACTCCGCAGATGCGAAAATGGAGCCGCAAGTGCGAGAAGTCTGGGCAGAACCTATAAATAGAAGACTTCGAGATTATTCACCATTTTCATCATTTTTGAGCTCAGATTTTGGAGCTTTTGAGAGAGATTTCAGAGTAATCACTGAGGTACGTTCCTTGTGCCTATTTATCTTCAATAATGGTGTTTCCCCACTGATTTTGACACCTAGTTGGTGAGTGTTTGAGATGAGATTTGGGAGATTAGGGCTTGGGAATTGGAGAGTGAATTTTTGGATTTTGGAGGGGCAATTGAGGTCGGATTTTGATAAATTTGGTATGGTTAGACTTGTGAGTGAATGGGCTTTCGGGTTTTTGTGACGTTTGTCAGGTTTCGAGATGTGGGCCCGGTGGTCGGTTTGAGCTTATTTCAGAATTTGGCTTATAATTTAGTATTTTTCTTGTGGAATTGATTCTTTTAGACTACATTAATTATATCGTACTGCTTGTGGCTAGATTCGGGGAGTTTGGAGATTTTTTAGAGGGGCAAAGGCATTGCGGAGAACGATTTTCCACTATTTGAAGTAACAGTTTTAAATCTGGTCCTGAGGGTATGAAACCTCGAATTATTGGATTGTGTGATTATTTTGGAGGTGACACACATGTTAGGTGATGAGCATGTGGGCGTACACCATAGGAATTGCGACTTGGTCCATTCTGTGAGTCTGTAAAGATGAATAACTTGTTTCTAGCTATATGATCTCCCTGTGTTATAGATATTTGACTGCAAATCATGTTAGAAATCATGCTTAGGCTATGTGATGGTACTATTGGGACCTGCAGAGGTTGCGTTTTTGTTGAATTATTTGCTAATTGCTGTTTTGTACTCAGTCATGGTTTTACTTGCATATCATACCTCAGTCGTTTCTTGATTCTTGTTGATAAACTATGTTATCTTTGTTTTGGCTGATCTTTGTGATTTATGAGAGCCTGTGAGACTAGAGAGGTTGATGACTGAGCGAGGCTGAGGGCCTGTCTGTGAGGCATTGATACTATGGCACGTGGCTTGTCTATGCGGATCCAATATTGATACTATAGCACGTGAGTTTTCTGTGCAACACGTGAGTTGTCCATGCGGATTTTAGCGCTTGGGATGAAAGGAGCCCCTCCGGAGTCTGCACACCCCCAGTGAGCACATGTACCTATTGAGTGTGAGTACTGCGGGCTGAGAGCCGAGTTATCGAGTTGTTGCGACGATTTGAGTGACTATTGCCCTGGGAGGTTGTACTTGCTTTCTTTCATTTGTTGATGCACATAGTTGCTATCTGTCATTGTCGTGAAATTTCTGAAAAATTCTATATCCGAATTTACCTGCACTTTAACTGTATAAAAACTGATTTGATTTAAACTGCCGGATTGAAAGCATGTCTATTCTTTGCTAGAATTATTGAAAATGAACTGTATTTGTATAGCTCGCCACTACCTTCTCAGTCCTTTATTTATTTATGTTACTTGCTGAGTTGGTTGTACTCATACTACACCATGCACTTAATGTGCAGATCCAGGTGTGTTTGATCACGGAGGTCATTGAGTTCGTGCGTGATCAAGTACCGGAGACTACGAGGTAGCTGCCGACATCCGCAGGCCTTGCAGCTGCCGACGGAGACTACGACGATAGGCGCCATCACGATGGGTTAGGTTTTGGATCGTGACATGTATGTTTAAGTGGGGGAGAATGTGACAACCCGACAGGTCGTTTTGAGTATTATAACCTCGTTTCCCTCATTTATGGCTCAATTTATGCTTTACGATTGTTATGTGACTTGCCGGGGTGATTGGTTCGGGTCCGGTGAGGTTTTGGAATGAATTGGAACTCTTAGTTCTAAGGTTTAAAGTTTAAGTTGAAACGGTGACTGGATGTCGACTTATGTGTAAACGACCCCGAAATAGAATTTTGATGATTCCAATAGTTCCGTATGGTGATTTTGGACTTAGGAGCGTGTCTGGAAAATTATTTGGAAGTCCGTAGTTAAATTTGGCTTGAAATGGCTAAAATAGAAATTTAAGTTTGGAAGTTTGATCGGGGAGTTGACTTTTTGATATCGGGGTCAAAATCCGATTCTGAAAATTGGAATAGGTCAGTTATGTCATTTATGACTTATGTGAAATATTTGAGGCCAATCAGAGTTGATTTGATAGGTTTCGGCATCGAATGTAGAAGTTAAAAGTTTTTAGTTTCATTAAGCTTGAATTGGGGTATGATTCGTGGTATTAGCGTTGTTTGATGTGATTTAAGGTTTCGACTAAGTTCGTATGTTATTTTAGGACTTGTTGGTATATTTGGTTGAGGTCCCGGGGGCCTCGGGTGAGTTTCAGATGGCTAACTGATCGAAATTTGGATTTAAACAGCTGTTGGAAATTTTAGCCTTCTGGTGCAATCGCACTTGCAGAATTTAGCTCACAGGTTTGGGTTGAGGCCGAGGTCGCAGAAGCGAGCAGATGGTCCGAAGAAACGACCATGCATGGGTTGAGTCCGAGGTCGCAGAAGCAAGTAGATGGTCCGAAGAAGCGACCAGGCATGGGTTGAGGCCGAGGTCGCAGAAGCGACCAGACATGGGTTGAGGCTGAGGTCGCAGAACCGACTGCTCGACCGTAGAAATGGCTAAGTTAGTTGCAAGTGCGAAAAGCCCTGGACAGGACATATAAATTCGGGGGTTAGCCATTTTTACCCATTTTTTCGATTTTAAGAGCTCGGGTGAGGCGAGTTTCAGGAGATATTTCAAGGAAAACATTGGGGTAAGTGTTGTTAACTTAATTTTGGTCAAATTACCCGAATCCATAGTTCTTTTTAACATTTAATTGGTAATTTAAGTCGGAAGATTTAAAAACCCCTCTTGGTTTAAATTGAAGATTTGAGGTTCAAGTTTATGTTAGAATTTAATAATTTTGGTATGGTTGTACTCGTGGTTGAAAGGAAGTTCATATTTTCTAACTTTTGTCGGGTTCCGAGATATGTGCCCCACAGGCGATGTTTGAGTTAACTTTCGAATTTTGTTGGAAAATTAGTATTTTCATATGGAATTAATTCCAATAATCTGTATTGACCGAATCGGATTAAATGTGACTAGATACAAGGCTTTCAGAGACCAATTCGCGAGGCAAAGGCATAACGGAGAAAGGAATTACACGATTTGAGGTAAGTAACACTTCTAAACTTGGTGACGAGAGTGTGGTCGTTCACCATAGAAATTGTGACTTAATAAATTCTACGGAGTTGTAAAATTAAAGAATCATGTTATTATCCGAATATTCTCCACGTGTTAGGAAATTGAGCCGAGACTCGTATTGAAGATCATGATTAGGCTACGTACCGATATCTTTGGTACCCACAGGGTCGTGTTGCTATTGAATTTAATTGTTTAAAAATGTATATTTCATACTCAGCCATTTTCGTCCATTGTGAGGATATTTATGGGATCGTGGCTGCCAGCCTGCAGTAGGACATATTGGCATTACATATATTACTATTATATGGAACGGGGCGGCCCTCATGCAGCAGGACTTATAGGCTTTATCATTATATGGATCGGGGATGCCTGCCTGCAGTAGCCATATCGGCTTTATATCACGCTTGGGCTGAAGGAGCCTCTTCGGAGTCTGCACCCCCCACAGTGAGCGTAGATGATTTATATTCAGGATGGACTTCCCAGTGCATGGACTTGCCTTATTTATATTTGTTATGAATTTCCCTAGACGTGGATCTTGTCTGAATCATTTATATTTGGGGATAAATTACCCCAGGGCTGGATTGGCCTTATACAGTACTGAGTGACTGACTGTCAGTTGATGTATATAAATATATACGGGATGGAACTTCTGTAGGTTGGGTTGGCCATATACATTACTTAGTTTAACTGTTCAACTTGAAAGCATGCCTATATTTCTGTACTGTTATTTCTATACTAGACTATACCTGCTGAGCTCGTCACTACTTTCAGCCCAAATGTTAGTCTTGTTTCTTATTGAGTTGGTTGTACTCACACTACACTCTGCACCTTGTGTGCAGATCCAGGTGCTTCCGGACATGGCGACTGTTAGACCTCAGTGTGTTACCAGTTGGTGAATATCAAGGTAGTTACTTGGCGTCCGTCGACCTTGTCTCTCTTCCTTTCAGTTATTGTATTGTTCTATATTTGCAGACAGTGTTTTTATCAGTCAGACTTTGTATTAATTTAGATGCTCATGTACTCAGTGACACCGTGTTTTGGGAGTATATTTATATATGTATTTGTGAGATTTTACCACTCGATTTAAATATTATGTTTTCAAACTTAAGAGAAATTGTAGTTCATTGAGGTTGTCGGCTTGCCTAGTATTGATATAGGTGTCATCACGACAGGTGAGATTTTGGGTCGTGACAACTAGAGGTCCAAATAAATAATATGATAATTCACAAGAGATATGAAGTGCACATCAATAGTGAAGTAAATATGTAATTTCATAATTTTTCCAACTATTTATTTTAAATTATAGATTCTCTCGATCTTGTACTCTACCTTAATAGCTCAGAAATGCAAAGTGTCAATACCAAATAAATGAGGAACACCAAAAATGCTAGACATCGGTGGAAGGTTTATCTCGTGAACATTAGGACTACTAGCGATATATCGCACGATTCTGCCGAGATCGTTCGGCTCGATCCAGAATAACGTGTACACTGCTGAGGGTCGTGCGGCATGAACCGTAGATGCATCTAAATGCTTCCGAGGCATTCCTCCTACTCCACAAGAAAAAGGAAGGAAGTTACCGAATTACGAGACACATGTTTACAATACCGTACTTGAGTACAAAATGGATATAATCTTTATAGTTTCTCAAATAATTCGTCCACAAATCAAAGTGTTAAGGTTGGGCCTAGTATACATATATTTATTTCTACATCAATTTAAATATTGCATGATAAGGGTCTAAGTCTACCCGGACATAAACATGCTTTAGCTACGTACGGACTCTCGTTACCTCGTGTGTACGTAGCGCACACAACTAGTTTCACATAACAATAAATATCACTTAGAGGGTAGTTTCCCTCTCACAAGGTTAGATAAGAGACTTACCTCGCTCCAAAGTTCCACAACCGGCTCCAAGGCCTATCTACATCTCAAAACAAAGCCCGTCGATCCAAAACTATTCAAACAATGTGCAAACCAATCAAGCTATATTCCAATACCCATAGTAAATCAATTTAAACAATTCCCAACTCCGCCTAAAAAGTTGATAAAGTCAACCTTCGGGCCCACGTACCCGGATTTAGAAAATATTTGAAGGTAAACCTTACCCATAACACCATGAACAAAAATATATAATTTATTCCAAATTCCATGTCCAATTTCATAGTCAAAATCAAAAAATACCAAATTCTAGGTTTTCTACCAAAACTTCCAAATTCCTACTAATTTCCATGTTTAAATCCATATACAAACCATGTATTTAACTTGTAATGGGTAGGAATCACTTACCTTGTATTGCTTAATGCAAATATCCCCTTGAAACTCTCCAAAGTTGCCCCAAGCAAGTGAAAATGGGTCAAATCCCATTTTTAAAGAACACACTGCCCAGTGACCTCTCGCATCTGTGGAACATTAGCTGCTTCTACGACTCCCTTTAGGGTCCTCAACCTCCGCATCTGCGGCCCTTCCAGCGCTTTTGCGCCTTCGCTTCTGCGATGCTTCATCCGCAGGTGCGGTCCGCTTCTGCGGAATTTGACCGCATCTGCAGTCCCAGCCTCCCCCAGCAAGGTCCGCACCTGCGCTCCAATGGTCGCATATGCGATCGCAGCCAGTTCAATCTCCCAACCGCTTCTGCGATAGGATCCTCGCTTCTGCGATCTAGCTTCCGTAGAAGCCATCACACCAGCAACAAGAAATCCCAGCACTCCCTTAGTCCAAAAACTGATCTATTAACCATCCGGTATTGTCATGACCCAATTTCTCTTATAGGCCGTGATGGCGCCAAGCGTTACCGCTTTGCAAGCCAACAATGATATAACTTTGTGATCCTTTCTTTTAAAGATTTGAAATAGTTGATTTTTTTTTCCGTGCATAAATAAGAAGAAAGAATTTAAATTAAAAAAATGAGAGATAAAATTTTGAAAGCAAGTAAGATAAGTAAAATAACCCAAAACCATCAAGCGTCTATTAGCGTAAATCTCCAAGACCTGGTGTCACAAGTATATGAGCTACTAATAGAGTATACAAAAGAGTGCTACAGTACTGTCTGAAACGAAATAGACAGAAAATAAAACAAAAGAAAGACTTCGGCTGCTGCAGAATGGGCTCGGAAGGCAACTCACCGCAAAGTCTCGTAATAGTCAAGGATGCACGTCGGACTGATATCCAGATGCACCAGCCTCAGATCTTGAACATTTAGTGCAGAAGTGTAGCGTGAGTACATAAACAACATGTACCCAGTAAGTATCTAATCTAACCTCTAAGAAGTAGTGACGAGGGGTCGACTTCGACACTTACTATAGGCTAACAATAAAATATATACACTTCTAATTAAACAAGGAATATATAAATGACAATAGAACTCGGAAGCAAGAAATAAATAAATAATCCTTTTCACTGATAGTAAGTACCAATTCATTTTCCATCATTTAATCATTTAACCTCTCAAGCGAATGAAACAATATCAAATATAATTGGGCTTCCAGTATTATTACGCACTAATTATGCCAAGGACGTACGATCCAATACAAAATACATGTACATATACTGTGCACACTGCCTAGGGTCAAACGGCATGAACCATAGATGCATCAATTAACCTGCCGAGGCGAACGGCCCGCTCCCATGAGAGTAGTGGAAATTTACCCCGTTCACGGAATATACTTGCGACGCGGTTGAACATAGATTTTCTCAAGTTTTCATAATATCCCTCAATTCTTTCAAAAACAAGAAATTCAACTAGAAACTTTTAAAATATTGAAATCCTCAATCTCAGCTCTATTCAAGGCAATTAGTAAGCATAATCAAATAATAGTGTCAACAAAGCATAGTATAGACCTAAAACTACCCGGACATAAGCATAATTAGTAGCTACGTACGGACTCTCATCACCTCGTGCGTACGGATCCCCCACAAATAGAAGCATACATTAATTAAATTCATCTATGGGGTTAATTTCCTCTTACAAGGTTAGAAAAGAGATTTACCTCGTCTGAAAGCCTACTTTCCAGTCCAAGATTGTGCTTAAACCCTGAATTCGGTGCCAAACAACTTGAAACTAGTCAATTGTTATATAAAATAGTCAATACATGCTCAAAAGTGGATATCCTAATTATTAAAGTGATTACCCAACCCCAATTAAAAAATTCCTAAATTTCATCCCCGGCCCATTTGCCCGGATTTCGGAAACTTTTCGAAGAAAGTTGTCACCCATAACCTCATGAACTCAAATATATGTTTTCCACTAAATTTCATAACCATTTTTGTGGTTAAATTCCATTTTTATCAAAAATCTAGGTTATCAGCGTTACATCCCATGTTTTCGTATGTGAAAGTACGTCATAAGTAAATTGATGGAAGCTCGGAAATGAGATATTACATCCCGCATTTTCGTATGTTAATGTTTCGTCGTAAGTTAATCGACGTAAGTTCGGGAATGAGATTATTTTGAAATTATAAGCATTATGCTATTTCAAACAAGTGATGAGTAAATTCGTGAAGGTGAGAGGGTAAGCAAATTGAAGAAAACAAATTTCGTCGAAGTTTGATATTTTGGGATACAATACGATCCGAGCTAAAATACCCGGTATTTATGGACTAGTACCATACAAGGTACCGCCACATGACCATAATAGAAAGGTGTGCAAAGTGTATTAAAAGTAAGTAGTATTTTAAATATATTGAGATAATTCCTAATTATGTGGATAATTGGGTAATTATTGGTTAATGGGAAATTAACAAATTAATTAAGGAATTAAGTGGCTAATGTTGGATAAGCCTAAACTTTCTCCACGTGGCAGCAACACATGATTCTTGAGTGACTCTTGAATTCAAATTTTCAAGATGTCACAATTAAGAGGGGTTGGTGCCTAATCATCACTTTATACTACACTTTTTCCATAATTCCAATCCTTGAATGGTATAGCTCTAACATTTCACGTCAAAAATCCCAAAGCTCTTGAATTGTATAGCTTTAACATTTTCACATCAAAAAGCTTCAACAAAGTTCATGGATTGCAATAGCAACGTATTGCTTCAAAACATTGCGTACAGAGACTATTTTTACTATAAAGCGTGAAATTTGCAATTATAACGGAGTGCGGTGCAATGTTTCTCAAGAATATCATACAGATATTTTTCTACTTCGATCTTGACATTGTATGTTGTCGCAATTGACGTGTGCTAGAGGGATTGTCAAAAGAATGGACTCAGGTATGTTAAGGCTAAGCCCTTCCTTCATTTTGGCATGATCTCGTAATTACATATGTTTGATAACGAGACATAAATAGAAGTTCATTCTCCCGAATTTATAAATTATCCTAGTCTCATAAGTTAAAGTATTCTCCCTTATCAGGACTTTATGTTCAATTGAGTATTATCTTTTTCTAGTCGAGAGAGCAGAGAATCTATATATACAGTATTACAATATTTTCATTGCCATTGAGCTATATTCGATGGACATGCCCCTATTGGGCAACCTCTGATTAGATGGTAAGTTATATACCGAGCCTACTGTGGCCGAGCGCCTATAAGCGAGCCCAGTTGACTGAGATACAAATCCTAGAATGGCCGACCGCCTATGAGCGAG
>AWOL01S0001497.1:46646-118403 GCA_000715115.1 Nicotiana otophora
CAGGGTGTGACAATCACCTAAACCCATGAGTTTCAATAATTTACCTGTTAAATCTACCCATAAACTATGTATTTAACTCACATTGTATAGAAATTACTTACTCAAAGTTTTAGGTGAAATCCCCTCTCTAAGAGCTCCAAGAATCGCCCAAGCGATGAAATAAATGAGTTTAAAATGCCTAAGTCCCCCATTAAATTGGTATTCTATCTTTAGCGATTTTCGCACCTGCGGAGGGTTGGCCGCTTCTGCGGCTCCATATTTGCAGAAAAGTCATCGCAGATGCGGCCTTTGCCCAGTGGTCTACTTCCGCTTCTGCGGACCTCTGGCCCGCTTCTGCGGGTCCGCTCCGGTGATGCATACGCCGCTCCTGCGAATTCATTTATCGCACCTGTGCGTTCGCTGGTGTGCATGCCCACCCGCATTTGCGGTTCCTGGGATGCTCTTCCTGGGGCACTTTTGCGGCCTCATTCTCGCTTCTACGAGCTCGCACCTGTGGTTAGCTCTCCGCACGTGCGATTACACCGGAATCCTAGTGCTTTAGTTGCTGCCCCTAACTTCAAACTTGGTCCGTTCCTAGTCCGATTAACATCCGGGGCCCTCAGGGCCCTGTCTGAACGTACCAACAAGTTTGTAATCATAAAACGAACTCGCTCAAAACTCTCGGAACGCGAAAAACCTACTCCAAAACAAATTTTAAAAACTTTAAAACATTCAAAGAGCCAACTTTCACTATTAGGCGCTGAAACAGTCCCGGGTTATTCAAAACCCTATACGAACATACGCCCAAGTCCGAAATCATCATACGAACCTATTGGAGTAGTCAAATCTTGATTCCGAGGTCGTTTACTAAAAATATTGATCGAAGTCAAACATAGCCTTTTAAAGCCAGACCATGGAACCAAGTCTTCCGATTTCAACCCGAACTCTTCCAAATACCGAACTAACCATCCCCGCAAGTCATAAAACAGTAAAAGCACATATGGGGATTCTTATTTAGAGGAACGAGGATCTGGAAAGCAAAACGACCGGTCAGGTCGTTATATTCTCCACCTCTTAAACAAACGTTCGTCCTCGAACGGGTCTAGAATCATACCTGGAGTGTTGAATAAGTGTGGATATTTGTTTTGCATGTCTTCCTCAGACTCCCAAGTCGCCTTCTCGACTGGTTGGCCCCTCCACTGAACCTTTTACCGCGAAAATCCTCTTGGACCTCAACTGGCAAACCTGCCTATCAACAATGGCAATTAGCTCCTCCTTATATCCCAGGCTCTCATCTAACTTAATCGTACTGAAGTCCAACACATGTGACCTGTCAGCACGATACCTCGGAGCATAGACACATGGAAAATCGGATGAACACTCGATAGGCTGGGAGGAAAATCAAGCTAATAAGCAACCTCCCCAACTCATCTCAACACCTCGAATGGACCTATAAACCTCAGGTTTAACTTGCCCTGCTTCCCGAGCCTCATGATTCCCTTAATCGGCGAGACTTTCAAGAGAACCTTCTCGCCCACCATGAATGATAAGTCACGCGCCTTCTGATCTACGTAACTCTTCTATCTGGACTGTGTTGTGCGAAGTCACTCCTGAATCAACTTTACCTTTTCCAAGGCATCCTTCACCAAATCAGTACCATATAACTTAGCCTCACCGGGCTCGAACCATCTGATGGGAGAACGACATCGCTGACCATATAAATCCTCAAATAAAGCCATCTAGATGTTGGATTGATAACTATTGTTGTATGCAAACTCGACTAAAGGAAAGAATCAATTCCACTGCCCTCCAAAGTCAATCACGCTTGCCCTGAGCATATACTCCAAGATCTGAACTGTCCGCGCTGACTGCCCGGCGGTCTGTGGATGAAAGGTTGTGCTGAGCTCTACACGGGTCCCCAGCTCACTCTGTACTGCTCTCCAGAAATGTGAAATAAACTGAGGGCCTCTATCTGATATAATGAAAACAGGCACACCATGCAACCGAACTATCTCTTGAATATAAATCTAGGACAACCTCTCTGAAGTATACGTAGTCACAACCGGAATGAAGTGTGCCGACTTGGTCAACCTGTCGATAATGACCCAAACTTCATCAAACTTCTGCAAGGTCCGCGGCAACCCAACTACGAAGTCCGTAGTAATGTGCTCCCATTTCCACTCAAGTATAGTCATCTGCTGGAGTAGGCCACCTGGCCTCTGGTGCTCATACTTAACCTGCTGGCAATTTATACACCTAGAAACATACTCAAGTATGCCACCAATAATGCTGTCTCAGGTCGCGATACATCTGCGTAGCACCTAGATGAATAGAATACCATGAACTGTGTGCCTCCTCTAGAACCCTCTCCCTTAAGCCATCGACATTAGGAACACATAGATGACCCTGGAGTCACAGAACACCATCCTTACCTATAGTAACCTCCTTGGCACCACCCTGTAGTACCGACTCTCTGAGAAGCAACAAGTGCGGGTCATCAATATGTCGAGCCTTGATCTGCTCCAATAGTGAAGACTGGGCAACGACGCATGCGAGAACTCAGCTAGGCTCCGAAATATCTAACCTCACAAGTCTGTTAGCCAAGGACTGAACGTCCAAAGCTAATGGACTCTCCTCTGCTGAAATGAATGCCAAGCTACCCATACTCTCTACCTTTCTACTCAAGACATCCGCAACCACATTCGCCTTGCCCGGATGATAAAGAATAGTAATGTCATAGTCCTTTAGTAACTTTAGCCACCTGCGTTGCCTCAAATTGAGATCCTTTTTCTTGAACAAATGTTGCAAGCTGCGATGATCAGTGTAAACCTCACAGGACACTCCATAAAGATAGTGCCTCAAGATCTTAAGAGCATGAACAATAGCAGTTGTTGATACCCAATTTTGCCCTCATATTTTCTCAAATAGTATATATACCTTTGAAAATATCATGTTTCATAATTATTTAGTTTACAAAATCTATACAAGTATTTTCTATAATTTTCCATAATATTTAGAGCTTTAAAATTGATTTTTTCTTGCATTTAAATTACTTGAATACTTATTAATTACTCCTTCAAATTATTTTGTGATGACTTAATTATCTAAAATTATTATTTTGTATCTATAATACACGTTTCAAATATTTGTACTTCATTTTTATATAATTAAATTAGTATTTTTAAGCTATTTGCACAATCTTGCAAATATAGCCAATATTTTATAATTTTATTGCATTTGTCATTTTATTCAAGGTTAAAATAATATCTTACATTTTTATAATCTTCTACTATTGTTTTAAAGTATTAATTTGCATAAATAGAATTTTTATAATTTATTTAACTATTTTTTTATTAAATTATTTTCCTCTTAATTTCCTATTTTAAAATCTGGCCCAAATTTGGGATTAATTTCGGACCAATTAAGGTCCAAAAGAACCCCTGGCCCAATAACTTCAGCAGCCCAAATGACCCTTAACACGTTCGGGCACAACCCGTTTATAATGACCTGCCCCACCTTCCTCTTAATCTTGGTCATTGATCATTTCCCGAATTAAAACCCCCACTCTCCTTGTATCCCCTCACTCAAACCCTAATCCCCATTTCCCTTCATCAGTCACCTCTAAACACTCCTCCCTCCTTCAAAAACCATAGACGCCCCCTCAATCTTCTCCGAATCCGTCTCAATCATGGATTCTTTCTGTGATTTTCTTACCTTTTACGTGTTACCTCAGTATTACTTGCAAGACTACGGTGTCACTTAGTACTTGCCTAAACTTGGCAAGTACCATCTCTCAGATTCGGGCTTGTTCGAATTCAATCGCTAAGATTTGAACAATATCTCATCCATATACACGGAAGAATAGCTGATTTCTCATACTAGTAGACAGATTTTTAAACGTTGAACCCTAATTAGGGTTTGATTTTCGATTTCTTTCCTTTACTGGTCGCTTTATGATTGCATGTATATTTTTCCTTTTCTTGTTTATGTTTGATTGACTTCTTTCCCTATTTACCCGTCTGATTTAACCAATATATAAATCCCTCCCCATTCCCCTTTGAAAAGGACTTTAATCACAAGATTCACTAAAGATTGAAGTTATAGTTCTATAATTCTCTCATTCTCTTGTTCTATACTTTGGTTCTTGGCCGGCTGAAAGCCAAGGCCACCGAAATTCAATTTTTCAACTTTTCTGGGTGCGAGCACTGTCCGAGATTCATCTGAAGCCCTTGGGAACTCTGACACGTTAAGATTCTGGGTTCTTGTTCTTTGTTAGTATTCAGAGTACTGTGGAGTTTGTTCTTTCTTGTTGTCTATTTATTCAACTGGTAACTGATATGTCTCTTGGCTTTGTTTTTTGTTTTTTACAATTTTGTTCTTCTGTTTTCATGTCTTGTGTATTCACACCTCTGAAATTCCATGATCTAATGTATTTTTGGGTTATCTCTGTGTGCAACCTTGTCAGAATTGAACTTGTTTATGATCTGAACTTCTTTAGCATTTGATTTTACTTGAAATTTCCACTTCTGAGATATGTTATTTGTACATGCTTAACTTGAAACATTTGGACTCTCTTAAGCTCGTATGTTAGTATCTGAATATTTACCTTTATTGCCTGGCATGAGTGGCTTCCCTAATTTGTTCTGAATTCTCGTAATAGAATATACTATAATCTATGTTGAGACCTTCACTCTAGCTGTGACCTGCTCCTATGCTATTTTGTCACTCACTATGCCTTTGGTCTGCTTAATCATGTATCTTTAGCAATTAGTTGGGACCTTTAGAGTAGCTATCTTAATTTGTGTTTCCTTACAATGTTTGATACTGTTTTTGTCATAATGTAAGTTGGCATGTCTGTCTTTCTGATATTGTGATGTATGCCTAACATAATTTCAACCCCTAGGTTTTAACTCCTTTAAGTTAGTGCTTTACTTTAGACTTGTTTGGCATTGTGTGCTTTTGTATGTTAGTTATCTCAGAAAACCTGATTCTCATGCTTTCTACAAAATGTTTTCTGTGCAATCTGCTAAGCGTTTGAACTTGTGATATCAACCTGTCCTTTGAGTTTTGTTGATTCTCTTTGCTTGTATGTTCTTTGTTTAATTACCCCTGTCATGTCTGCTTCTAAAATATAAGTGCACCTCTTCATGTTTTATTATTTGATCACTATTCTCTCACTCTCATTTGTTACCTGCACTATTTCGAATCTATCATTTTTGGCCGGTTAAAAGCCAAAGCCACCAAAACTCTCTCTATCGACCTCCCTAGTGTGAGCACGTCTTGGGGTCCATTTGAGACCCTTGTGAACTCTGACACACTAGGATTTGGATTTTTTTGGTCGCTCTCTTTGCTGCTGGAACTTGAGTTGTTTCTGGCATTTAACTTTTCTTCCTCACATTATTTGTATAATATGCAAACTGGTTTGTTTAAGTGATTTCTGTCTAATCTAATATTTGGGTCATATGGACAATTTGTGACTGTTTGGTTTGGTCTGAGTTCCTCTATGGCATTTGGGCTATGTTGATGGGTATAGTCCCCTGTTTTGATTTGAGCATGCTATTTGAGAAGAAAGAGTTTGTTGAAGTCCCAGGAAATACTGGGTGTCTCCTTTTGGGCCTGTTATAGGCCTACTATTATTTCTTGTGTAATATGTATATTTACATTCTTTGGGCCTGTAATAATTTGTAATAACAAACAATTTGGGGTGTTAGTGAAACTGGGGAAATTGGTATATTCTAAGGTTCATGAAAGGGTAGAAAATATGCCTATAGGGTTCACATGATTTACATGTTATCAACCTGCCATATATGTTGTTTAATCTCCATGTATACTAGTAGAAATCATGCCATTAGGGGAATCAGGCACTCACACAACTTGTTTACTATCAAAGGATGAGCTTAAGTACTTTATTTATTCCTATGTCTACTGCTATGTGTTACTAGACAGCATGCCTATAGGAAACAAATGCCAATAAACTTTCCTTCAATTTGTACAAATGCAACATATTCATTAGATACCATGCCTATAGGATTATACTATCTTATGGTCTACTGATATTCATCTAGAAATTATGCCTACAAGACTTTAATTGGCTAATTTTCTACTGCTATTGTTATCATATTGCTCGCCTAGAAAATATGCCTATAGGGGCTAAGTATAAAAAATCAGTTTCCATTGTCAATCGTTAGAAATCCTGCCTATAGGGTATTATCACTAGCTTAAAATGGTTATGAGATCAACAATGTTAATGCTGGACTCTCAAACACGGTTTCATTGCTTAACTATGCAACTATTAGAAATCATGCCTATAGGACCATGTCACCTTCCTAAGACACATATCTATAAATTCGACGCTAATAGCTCTATGCTTACAAATAGTTTACTGCTCCTTTTGCATAAGCCACTAAGAGAAATAATGCTGGAATTCAGAGTCACATAGAAACTGTGTCTATAAGGCTTAATGACTTTAATTTGCCTCAATTCTGAAACTGCTTATTCATAATACTGAATTTGCTTGTGTGCATTCGTTGTCTAAGTGTGGAGGCTAACTTGAGCCTTTAACTGCCTTTATATGAAGTCCTGCTTGTTTTATATGTCGCTTAGTTTTATCATTTTGAGCAGCCTAAGTAAAGTCTAGAACCCCCCAAATAGAGGTCCAATGCCTCCTGGACCATAGGCATGGGAGGGATAGAGCACGCATAGGGTACGACTTGGAATTGAACTAGCTCGCTTTTGGTAAACAACTTTAACATAGTAATCGAGTAGCAGGAGATGATAGTTTGTGCCCGCTGAATAATATGAGTAATTCCCTATCTCAAGGGAGTTGCGAAGTATTATTTATGTTGCACGGGGTGATCCTTTAGGCTAAAACACTTAGGACCCCCCCCCTTACTTTATACATTTATTCATCTAATATATACCGTTATAGTTATATCCTTGTAACTCTTAAGATTTCTATCAATTATCATTATGTTATACTAAGACTCTTTGACCTTTTTATTATCTTTGATCATCTTTCCTAATTATAATCCACATAGTTTTAAGTTCGGCCGGGACCTACAGTTATGGACCTCGAAGAGTGCCTAACACCTTCTCTTTGAGGTAATTTGAGCTCTTACCTGATCTTTGGTGGCGTTGACTAGTCAAACAGAGTTATCTACATAATAGGTGCCCTAACGCACCTTAAACAATCATTAGGTGGTGACTCTCCTCTTTTAATACTACCCATTTAAAAGCGTTGTTACACGTCGAAACCTGTTTTCGCGAGAAAATGGGGCGCGACAGTATGGCGACTCTACTGGGGATACACTTAGGCTCTTACCATAATGAACTTGATTTACGTGGATTACTTTCTTACATGAACATCCCTTTTTCACCTTTATTTGTTTAAATTTGCTATGACATGCACATCCCTTCCCCGTTCACCTTTATTTGCTTAAATTTGCTATTACATACGTATCCCTTCCCCTATTCACCTTTATTTGTTTAAATTTGTTATGACATGCACATCCCTTCCCCGTTCACCTTTATTTGCTTAAATTTGCTATTACATACGTATCCCTTCCCCTATTCACCTTTATTTGTTTAAATTTGTTATGACATGCACATCCCTTCCCCGTTCACCTTTATTTGCTTAAATTTGCTATTACATACGTATCCCTTCCCCTATTCACCTTTATTTGTTTAAATTTGTTATGACATGCACATCCCTTCCCCGTTCACCTTTATTTTCCATGGCCACTCTTCATCTTATCTTGTCTAAGACTGCCATATCATGCCTCTCCAATCCTCATTCCCATATCTTCTTTATTACATTCTTGCATATATTCCACGAACTAAACTAACTCTTTCCTTTTGTCTTCCTTTCTATATTACCTATGTTTACCTTACTATTTTATTTACTGCTTCAATCATACAAATATTTGGCAACGTGTATTTATTTCTGCATAAAGCATGCTCCATATCATACTCCACTCGTGCCAATTATTAACATAGCAACACTTGATGAGTGTCCGCGCTCTTCCAAACTTACCTTTTTTAAATCAGAAAGGCTTATTTGCGGTAGACTAGTCGATCAACAGTGCAATCGACGGTCCCGTGCCTTTTTATCTCAAGTTGTCCACTTAGGAGTACCGGTCTAGGCCATTCTAGAAACCTTACTCCAATACCAAATATACATGCTTCATGTTAAACCTAGTATGGGTTAGAACATTGTTAACGTAATAGTCCGCTAAGATAAGCCTTGTCCAAAGTTCGACGGGATTTCTATAGTCCCAATGGACACTACCATGTTATGTGCATTACTTGGAGAAAATGTGCCAATATGTTGATCATTATTATGTAAGTGGTCGAATCTGGAGGGAGAAATGGCTAACTTTATTCGTTTGCGGAAAATGAAGCACGAAGTCCCCAGGTTCGGCATGTTCCAAAACATCCCACCTCTACTACTTAACTGGTGGAAAAACCTTGTGCCTTGCGACAAGAATCATGTGAGAGGAGTACTTGGTGACTTGCCATCTTTGCTTAATATCCAACCAAATAGAGCTTTGATTGAGGCTGCTACAATGTTCTGGGATGAGAAAAGAGCGGTCTTCCGATTTGGTGGCATAGAAATGAATCCTCTCTTAGAATAAATAGGAAGTTTTGCTAAGCTGCCATGGGATAGTCCGGGGTTACTAGTACCATAGAATCGCACCCCTCGTGGTTTTCTAAAGATGTTGGGCTTTAAGAAAAATAAAGAATTGCTTTGCTTAAAGAAATCCTACATCCCTTTTGGGTTTCTTTATGAGCATTATGGGAATAGTAAATCGTATCGTCTTCATCATGAGGAGCATGCCATTACCTCCCTAGGTTGGAGGCACTGCCAAATCTATGTATTCATCATATGCTTCTTGGGTTTGTTGATATTTCCCATGAAAGGGGGAATGATCCACACTCGTTTAGTTATGGTTGCAAGAACTTTAATGGAAGGTATGGAAGGACAAACCTACACCATCATCCCTATGATCTTAGCCGAACTATACCACGCTCTAGGTCGGTGCAAGCAGGGGTTCAGACATTTTGAAGGTTGTTATCTATTATTGCAAGTTTGGTTATTGGAACACTTTGAGAGGGGAGAATTACATCAAGAGCTTCTGTGACGGCCATTGAATGACTACATAGCTTTTGAAAATGACATTCATCCCAGATAGGTTCGCACAACCCTGAAGTGCTGTAAGTTGTGTACGTTTCTTCAGCAATCTAACATACGAGAAGGTACATTGGATGTTTGAGTGGTTTCCTAGCAGTGAGTTCATCGTCAGGTCAAGGGATACTACTCATTTGGTATTGATCGGGTTGCGAGGTATTTATCCTTATGCTCCTATAAGGGTAATGCGACAAGAAGGAAGAAAATAGGTCATACCTCGAGTTTCTAACATGGTCCAGTACAAAGCAGATTTCAAAGGAGACATCATTCCTTTCAAGTTCGAGGCACAACATATGTGGAACCAGAAGGTCAATGTGGAAAAAGAGACTATCGAGACAGACAGGTACCATGCTGCTCATGTGTATTTCAATCCATCATGGTTGGTAGATGATATAGCGGGAGACGTCAAGCCAGGGGCCAATTTGGAAAATAGGATCATTGATGATGTTGCTGAGGCACAGGTCAAGTATAGAAGGCTTCGCAAAAGGGTTTTTTAGTCTGAAGCTAGACATCTAGAACAACATAAAGTGGACATGGAGGCAATTAATGAATGGAAGGAAATCGCCACTAAGTCCACCGAGAGATTGGAATATCTAGAACAAGGATTGATAGAGCTTGAGGGAAAGATGATAAAGAGGCTTGCGGATTGTCAGAACATATATGGCATTGAAGGATGGCATCTAGCAAAAGCTTATTTATTATTGGATATGCGCGACTTGGGGAACTTGATTGATGGAGTCAAAAGAGCCATGCATGGAGAAGGTCCCTCAGGGACCAAATAGATTTAGCAAATGATGTTCTTTACTATTTTCTAGCTTAGTTTAGATTTCGATTTAGTAAATGTTTGGCTTGTTTTCGCATTAATGAAATGACGCAATATTGGCATCAATTTTCTCCAAGTCTATGTGTCGCTTAGGCCTACCTCAGGCACAATGAGGTCCCCAATTAGGACGCAAATTAGTTCATGATTTTACAGAACATGTTTAAATACTACAAGCATTCTTTTGAACTTACTGACTTGGTTACCTTTTGTTTTTTGTTGCTTTTGATAATTCCCAATCCCTAAGGTTGGTTCGCGCATACTGGCATCGTCAACATATCACACTAGATCCAGAGGTACTCCACCAAGCGATCCTAAGAGCAATAACAAAGGCAAAGCGAAGATGGATGATATAAGCGGTATCATAAAGGATAACGCCACCATAGCAGAGAATGTCGAAACTTCAGATGGTCGAATCACCCCGGCACATAATGAACTGGTCTTATGTTTGGAACAAAAGATTTTGGAGCTACAAGGAGAACTTGAGAAGGTACGGAACTTGGCAAACCTCTCTCTCACTCTAAAGGTCCCTGATATTAACCAACAAAATCCAAACACCCAGAACCAAGCACCACCACAAAACCCACAAAACCAAAACCCGCCACCAAACCCTCCTGCACCACACAAGTACCCCACACCTCCCCAAAACCTTAATCCTCCTCCAGTACCAACTCCTCAACAACACCATCATCACCCAACTCAATACCCGCAAACTACCACTTATCACACTCCCCAGAATATACCACAACCCACTCCTGACCTCCAAAACTCAACAAATGATCATCCTTATGACCAGATCCTTGGAGTCCACCAGAGTAACCCGATATATGTGGAGACCTTACCCCACACCCCATAACAAACATTATACATACCTGAATCAATCGAGAAAGACCTGCTCATTAAGAACATGGCGGAAGAACTCAAGAAGCTCACTAGTAGAGTTCAAAGTGTCGAAGGTGGTAAAGGCATTGGAGGTTTAAATATGAGGACTTATGCATTCAGCCAGATGTGGAACTGCTGGAGGGTTACAAACCTCCTAAGTTCGAAATGTTCGACGGAACTGTGATCCGAAAGTACATCTGAGGACGTATTGTGACAAACTTGTAGGAATGGGCAAAAATGAACGAATTCGTATGAAACTGTTCATGCGAAGCCTCACCAGAGATGCGTTGTCTTGGTATATCAGTCAGAACTCGAAGAAGTGGGTTAATTGGGTAAGCATGGCGTCAGATTTCATGGACAGATTCAGGTTCAACACAGAAAATGCACCAGACGTTTTCTACATTCAAAACCTCAAGAAGAAACCAATAGAAACCTTTCGCCAATATGCTACTCGATGAAGATCTGAAGCAGCGAAAGTAAGACCATCACTTGAAGAAGAACAAATGAAAAAGTTCTTCGCCAGGGCTCAAGATCCGCAGTACTATGAAAGGTTTATGGTTATTGAGAACCACAAATTCTCCGACATCATCAAGCTAGGAGAAAGAATAGAAGAAGGGATTAAAAGTGGGATGGTGACGAATTTCAAAGCACTACAGGCCATGAATAAAGCATTGCAATCGGGAGGTATTTAGAAGAAGAAGGAAGTGGGAGCCATAATGGTGGCCCAGGGTCCTAAGTCTCCTCTCACATACCAAACACCTCCACCTACATACAAAATGCCTCCACCCACATTAGCCTTCACCCCAAGATACCAACAACCTGCTACCACCTACCACGCCTATAACACTCAACCCGCATATTATCACCCACCACTACCCGCCCGCCAAAATTACCAAACATCAAGACCAAACTTCGACCGCATACCACCTAAATAATACACCCTAATTGTTGAACCCATAGGCTAACTATACGAGAGACTGAAGGCTGCTGGTTATGTCACTCCCATTCCTGTCGTTGCTATGGAGAACTCCTCTTAGTGGATTAACCCAAACAAGACATATGTCTATCATTCAGGCATGGAGGGTCATACAATTGATGAGTGCCGCATACTAAAAGACAAGATTCAAACACTAATCGACAACAAGGTCATACAGGCAAAGGAAGTTGCACCAAATGTTCGTAACAATCCTCTCCCGGATCACATAGGTGAGGGAGTGAATGTAATAGAGACCGACCAGGAATGGGATCCGGATGGGTCAATCGGACTTATTCGGGAGGGGGATGATCCTAAAACGTCTCCGGTCACCCTCACACCCGTTGTGGTACAAATGCAAGCACCATTTGAAGTCGAGGTAACCACACCCTTCACTGTGATAGTATATCCCACACCATCTTACAAGTCCGATGTTATCCCACAGTATTATGTCGCGAAAGCAATGAGGAAAGGAAAAACAAAAATGGAGGAAACAGGTGCGGCACAAGGCATGACTAGAACTGGCAGAGTTTATACACCTGAGCACCTGGGAGGAACAAGCAAAGAAGTTGCATCTAAGCCGCCTGTCGTTGAGACTGGCCCTGATGACCTTTGGAGAAAGGTATAATAGCCTTCGTTTGAACTTGACTTGAAGTCGAATATTTTTAATGCACAACCCATATTTTAATACGGCCCATGATCTCCTGAAATCCCCGTGCAGGCATGAAATCCACCGGGACTGGCTCTGTTGTAGGCGTCTCGCCCTGCTCCTCAATAATAGTATCCTCTGCTGGATCCACTGGTGGTATAGCTGGGGACACTCTGTGACGTCCTCGTCCCCCACCTCGGGCCGGTGCCCTCCCCCAGCCTCTGCCTCAGCCTCTAGCAATAGGGGGAGCAGCTCATCCCGGGTCTAGAACATCCGCCGTGAGCGTTCTCACCATTTGTGAGAGAATAAGATAAAGACACTTAGTATACCATCAACTACACGATAGGAGATGAAGAAAGAGTAGTTTCCTAACACTCTATAGCCTCTCGAAGATAAGTATAGACGTCTCCGCACCGATCCGCAAGACTCTATTAGGCCTGCTCATAACTTGTGAGACCTACGTGAACCTAGTTCTCTGATACCATGTTGTCACAATCCAATTTCTCCTATAGGCCGTGATGGCATCAAGCGTTACCGCTAGGCAAGCCAACAATGATCTAACTTTGTGATCCTTTCTTTTAAAGATTTGAAATAGTTGATGTTTTTTTCGTGCATAAATAAGGAGTAAGAATTTAAATAAAAAATTGAGAGATAAAATTTTTGAAAACAAGTGAGATAAGTAAAATAAACCAAAACTATCAAGCATCTACTAGTGTAAATCTCCAAGACCTGGAGTCACAAGTGTATGAGCTACTAGTAGAATATACAAAAGAGTGCTACACTACTGTTTGAAATGAAATAAACAGAAAATAAAACAAAAGAAAGACTTCGGCTGCTGCAGAATGGGCTCGGAAGGCAGCTCACTGCAAAGTCTTTTAGTAGTCAAGGATGCGCGCCGGACTGATATCCAGATGCACCTGCCTCAGATCATGCACATTTAGTGCAGAAGTGTAGCGTGAGTACATAAACAACATGTACCCAGTAAGTATCTAGTCTAACTTCGAAGAAGTAGTGACGAGGGGTTGACTTAGACACTTACTATGGGCCAACAATAAAATATATAAACTTCTAATTAAACAAGGAATATATAAATGACAATAGAACTGGGAAGCAAGAAATAAATAAATAATCCTTTTCACCGATAGTAAGTACCAAATCAATTTCCCTCATTTAATCATTTAACCTCTCAAGCCAATGAAACAATATCAAATATAATTGGGCTTCCACTATTATTATGCATGAATTATGCCGAGGACGTACGGCCCGATCCAAACTACATGTACATATACTGTGTGCACTGTTGAGGGTCAAACGGCATGAACCATAGATGCATCTATTAACCTACCGAGGCGAACGACCCGCTCCCATGAGATTAGTGGAAATTTACCCCGCTCGCGGAATATACTTGCGACGCGGTTGAACATAGATTTTCTCAAGTTATCATAATATCCCTCAATTCTTTCCAAAACAAGAAATTCAACTAGAAACTTTTAAAATATTGAAATCCTCAATCTCGTCTTTATTCAAGGCAATTAGTAAGCATAATCAAATAACGGTGTCAACAAAGCATGTTGTAGACCTAAAACTACCCCTGACATAAGCATAATTAGTAGCTACGTATGTAATTTCATCACCTCGTGCATACGTAGCCCCCACAAATAGAAACACACATTAATTAAATTCTCCTATAGGGTTAATTCCCTCTTACAAGGTTTGAAAAGAGACTTACCTCGTCTGAAAGCCTACTTTCGGGTCCAAGATTGTGCTTAAACCCTCAATTTGGTGCGAATCAACTTGAAACTAGTCAACTGTTATATAAAATAGTCAATACATGCTCAAATGTTCATATCCTAATTATTAAAGTGGTTACCCAACCTCAATTGAAAATTTTCTAAAATTCACCTCCGGGCCCACGTGTCTGGATTTCGGAAATTTTCGAAGAAAGTTGTTACCCATAACCTCATGAACTCAAATATATGTTTTCCATGAATTCCATGACCATTTTCGTGGTTAAATCCCATTTTTATCAAAACTTAGGTTTTTACCTAAACCCATAATTTTAACTAATTTACATGTTAAATCTACCCATAAACTATATATTAAACTCACATTGTATAGAAATTACTTACCTCAAAGTGTTAGGTAAAATCCCCTCTCTAAGATCTCCAAGAATCGCCCAAGCAATGAAATAAGTGAGCTTAAAATGCCTAAGTCCCACATTAAATTGGGATTCTGTCTTCAGCGATTTTCGCACCTGCGAAGGGTTGGCCGCTTCTGCGGCTCCGCATCTGCAGAAAAGTCATCGCAGATGCGGCCCTTGCTCAGTGGCCTACTTCCTCTTCTGCATACCTCTGACCCGCTTCTGCGGGTCCACTCCTGCGACTCACACGCCGCACCTGCGGCTTAGGCCGCTCCTGCAGTTTCATCTATCGCACCTGCGTGTTTGCAGGTGCGCACGCCCACCCGCATCTGCGATTCCTAGGCTGCTCTTCGTGGGATGCTTCTGCGGCTTCTTGCTCACTTCTGCGAGCTTGCACCTGCGGTTAGCCCTGTGCAGGTGCGATTACACCAGAAGCCTGGTGCTTTAGCTGTTGCCCCTAAGTCCAAACTTGGTCCGTGCATAGTTCGATTAACATCCCGGGGCCTGCCCGAACGTATCAATAAGTTTGAAATCATAAAACGAACTCGCTCGAACTCTCGGAATGCCCAAAACTTACTCCAAACCAAATTTAAAGAACTTTAAAACCTTCAAAGTGCCAAGTTTCACTATTAGGTGCTGAAACGATCCCGGGTTATCCAAAACCCGATCTGAACATACGAACAAGTCCGAAATCATCATACGAACCTATTGGAACCGTCAAATCCCAATTCCGAGGTCGTTTACTAAAAATATTGACCGAAGTCAAACTTAGCCTTTTAAAGCCAAATTATGGAACCAAGTGTTCCGATTTCAACCCTAACTCTTCCAAATCCCGAACTAGCCATCCCAGCAAGTCATAAAATATTAAAAGCACATACGTGGAGTCTTATTTAGAGGAACAGGATTCTAGAAAGTAAAATGACCGGTCGGGTCGTTACAGGTATCCACCTGAGGCCTTCGGGACCTTAACCAAATATGCCAACACGTCGCAAAATACAATACGGACTTAGTTGAGTCTTCAAATCATATCAAACAATGCTAAAACCACGAATCGCACCGCAATTCAAGCTTAATTAACTTTAGAACATCAAACTTCCACATTCGACGCCGAAACCTATCAAATCAAGTCCGATTGACCTCCAATTTTGCACACAAGTCATAATTGACATTACGGACCTACTTTCACTTTCAAAATAGGAATTCGACCTTGATAACAAAATGTCCACTCCCGGTCAAACTTCACAAAATCATCAAATTTTTAACTTTCACCAATTGATGCCGAAATGACCTACGGACCTCCAAATCGATATCCGGACATGCTCCTAAGACCAAAATCATCATACAAATATGTTGGAACCTTCAACTTCTAATTCCGAAGTCGTTTACTCAAAAGTCAAACCTTAATCAATTCTTCCCACTTAAAGCTTCCGAAATTAGAATTTTCTTTCCAAATCAACTCCGAACTTCCCGAAATTCAATTCTGACCACGCGTACAAGTCGTAGCACTTGAAGTGAAGCTACTCAAGACCTCAAACTGCTGAACGACGAGCTAGATCTCAAAACGACCGGCCGACTTGTTACATTTTTAGTGAAAAGGTATAATCCTAATTTCTTGAAACTATATCTAGTTTGAATACTATATTTCAAATTAGAATATTGTGGTATATTTGATTTGAATATTGTATTCCAAATTAGAATATTGTGGTATATTTGATTTGAATATTGTATTCCAAATTAGAATATTGTGGTATGTTCGATTTGAATATTGTATTTTAAATTAAAATATTATCGTTTATTTGATTTGGATACTATAATTTTCATTAGGATATTGTGGTATATTGATTTAAATAGTATATTCTAATATTTGATTTTAGTTTAGATATTATATCCCTAATTAGAATATTTATACCTTATTTTAGTTTTTCTTTTGATTACATTGATGGAAGAGAAGAAAAAAAATGATGAAGGATTTTATAGAGAAACTATTGGAGTTTGAACTTTTTGGTGAAAAGGTATAATCCCAATTTCTTTAAGATGGATGATGGAGTGTTTTAAGCCTTAAGGGATTAATTAAGTTGGAGTAAAAGTTTATTTAGTTTTTTAAAAGGTGAATTTGTTTAATGGCATATAATAATATTAAAGATTTAAAAAGTAAATAAAGTTTTATAAAGTAGGTATACAAGGTAAAATAAATATTTTAAATGTTTATGGAGTTAACTGGTGTTTTCATGGGCATATTGCGTAGATTTCTCTTTATTTTATAACTCAAGTATAATTTTAAACAAAATATTTATATAATTATTTTTTGGCCAAAATCTTAGATAGCCCTTAAACTTGGCACCTTTTGTAAAATAAATATATAAGCTTATGGGGTGACTAGATAGATACTTAAACTCGTCCAAAGAGTAATGTTTAAATATCTCTCTACGTTAGACTTTGTGCGTGAGGTCCAAACGCCACTTACATGGCAAATGAACGAATAATATGCTAATACGTGTATTTTATTTTCCATGTAAGCAAATAATACCTCTTATTTGTTCATTTTCTCTCTCTTCGCTTTGTGAGACCCAACTCCCATCCCATTCCCTATCTAATTTGCATCATAGTTTTTTTAATTCTAAAGTTAAATTTCATCCAAATTTCAGCAAAATCAAGAGGAAATCATTTAAAGAAGGATGTTTGATTTTATGCTGGGGATTGATGGGCTGACTGTAGATTCCATGTTCAAGGGTTTTGATGAATATTTTTGGAGATTTTAGTTGATTTTGTCTCTTTAGTGACAGAAACCGATAAAAGGTACTTCTGTTTGTATGGATTTATAGTTTAAATGAGTTAGGGTTTTGTTGTTATTTTTTATTAAAAGTTTGGGCATTTGTCTAGGATTTTGGGGAATATTTCTGTTTTGTTATTCTGCTACAATTCCACACGGATAGTGTTATAACTCCGAACTTGGTCAGGCATTTGCTCATCGTACCACATAGAGTACTTGCATCCAGCCTATTCACAAAGCAATATAAGATTAATATCCAAAAACAGAGAAAAAAGAATCGAAACTTAAGGAAAACAAAGAAACATAAAATCAATACTTGTTCATATTTACATCCATAAAATCTTCGAGCAGAATTATTTGGAGACCAAGAAGTCTGCAATACTACTTTTTTCCCACAATGAAAGATCATAGCCCCATTACTTAGTCTCATCGTCAATTTATTTAGAGAAGAGAGATAACAAGTTAGAGAGAAAAATATATGGAAGGTTTTATTGTGATTTAAGAGAGTTGTAGAAGAAAACATATAAAATGACCTCTGAATTTTATTAAGGGCTAGGGTGTTTTTAATCGTTGGGGAAAGGTAGTATTGGGTATAGGTTATATAAAGAGGGTTTTTTTACCGTTAATTTTCTGATACAATAACTTTAAATTAGGTATCACACGCTCATCAGTAAATATACAACACGCGGTATGCCAGGATGGACAAAGGTATTTCAAAATTATAACTTTGGACGAGTTTAAGCGTCTATCTGGTCACCCCATTAGTTTATATGTTTATTTTACAAAATGTACCAAGTTTAAGGGGCTATCTAAGATTTTTGCCTTATTGTTTTTATTCATTTAGACAAGATCAACGCGCAATTCGCGTACTATTGACTAGTTTTGTAAAAGAAAAGAAAAATAGAAAAAAGTACGTTTAAAATTATAGTTGAGTAATTTGGCCATTGGAAAAAAATAAATATAAACGGTATCCTCCGTCCCTTTTAATCAAGTCACATTCACCAGAAAAAGAAATTGGTCCAGATTTTGGAGTAAATTTTATTTGTGATCATTCAACTTTGTGTTCATTATGCAAAAGTCATTTTTCTTCTTTTTGTTACGTAAAAATCATTCAACTTTGTGTTCATTACCTAAAAGTCAATTTTCTTTCTTTTGTTACAAAAAAATTATTTTACTTTGCTCTATTTATCACAAAAGTCACATTGGCCAGATTTTATAATACTTTTACTTGAAAAGTCTATTATGCCCTTGATGTTATAAATTTTCTCATTTATGTACTACCTTCTATATGATATACTATATTATATATTTTTATCTAGGTATTTTACTTATAATTAAAATAAATTTAAATTATTTTATTTATTATTTTTATAGTACATTCATACATTTAATATTTTCATGGTACTCACTTTGTTTAATCATATTTAAACATGAACATATTTTAAATATAAAAATACAAAAAATATATATTTATTTTCTAATATTTATTTGAAATAATAACAAATAGATTTGTTTAACAAATGATAGTTTTTCATAGTCAATAAAGATTTTTTAAAAAAATTCAAAGATATTTATGTTTAATATTAAGACTTTTAAAGATTTATATGTTAATATTATTTATTTGAAAGTACTAATATGATGTGTCATTGTGTTAAATATAGGTATTTTATTTATTGGATTAATGAGTACGGCTTGGCTAATAAATCTGTAAACTTTGATTTTATAATTTTCATTAAAAATATTTTATTAAGCTTGGTTAAGAACATGGACTTGAGTTTTATTTAAGGTAATATTACTGACAAATTTAATAATTCTACTTATGTATCTTATAAATTAACGTTAAGAAAGAATTAAATGTACAAATATATTATAAAAATAATAAATAAAATAATATAAATTTATTTTAATTATAAGTAAAATACCTGGGTAAAAGTATATTATACAGCATATAATATAGAAGATATTATATAAATGGGATGATTTGTAATGTCAAGGGCATAATAGACTTGTAATGACCCAACCGGTCATTTTAACTTTTAGAACCCCGTTCCCAAACATAAAACTCCCCGTACGTACTTTTAATGATTTATGACTTGCGGGGATGGTTGGTTCGAGATTTGGAAGTGTTTGGGTTGAAATCAGAACACTTGGTTCCCTAAGTTAGCCTTTAAAGGCCAAGTTTGACTTCGGTCAATATTTTGAGAAAATGACCCAGGAATCGGGATTTGATGGTTCCAATAGGTTTGTATGATGAATTCGGACTTGGGAGTATGTTCGAATCGGGTTTTGGATAACACGGGAGCGTTTTGACGCTTAATAGTGAAAATCAACTATTTGAAGGTTTAAAGTTTTTTAAATTTGATTTGGAGTAGGTTTTTGAGTAATTGAAGTTCGTTTGGAATTTCGAGTTTGGAAATAGTTCCGTATAGTGATTTAAGACTTGCACGCAAAATTACGTGTCATTCCGAGTAGTTTAAGTATGTTTCGGCGCATTGAAAATAAATTGAAGAACTTGAAGTTCTTAAGTTTGAATCAATATGGTTTAGGGTATGAATCTTAGATTTGATGTTGTTTTACACGTTCCGAGAGTTCGAGCGAGTTCGTTTTATGATTTCAAACCTGTTGGTATGTTCGGGCGGGGTCCCGAGTGTTAACCGGACAAGGCTCGGACCAAGTTTGAAAATTTGAGCAAAGACTGAAGCTCCCAGCTACTGTTATAATCGCACCTGCGCTTGGACAGCCGCAGGTGCGAGCCACCAATCGTAGGTGCGAAGGAGAGGAGCCTGCCCAGCCATCGCATGTGCGAAGTATATTGGCACACCTACGATCGCGCAAGTGCGAAAGCCCGATGCGCAGGTGCGAAGAAATGCGCAGGTGCAAAGGAATGGGCGCACATGCGCTTGCGCAGAAGCGAGCACCTCTTCCGCAGGTGCGGTGCCAGGCCAAAGGTGGAAAATGCGCACCTGCGAGGAATTTTCGCAGGTGCAAAAGTCGCATGTGCGGCACTCCTTCCGCAGGTGCGAAAAACATGTCTGAGCAGAACCTTAAAACGGACGAAAAGTCAGTCTATTGCTTTCTAATTTTCATCCATTGTTGGGCGATTTCAGAGCTTTTGAGAGGGGGATTATAACTAGTAAATCTTAGAAATCAAGGGTTTAGGTGAAAAACCTAGATTCTTATAAAAATGAGATTTTAACCACGAAAATGGTTATGGAATTGGATAGAAATTATATATTTGAGTTCTTGAGATTATGGGTAACGTTTGCATCCAAACTTTTTCAGAATCCGGGCACATGGGCCCGGGGTAAATTTTAAAAATTTTACTGTTTTGGTTAAGGTAAATTATTTAATAGCCTAAATTCGAGTTATTGGACATGTATTAATTATTTTGTATAATATGTGGATAGTTTCGGATTTTTCGGCATCGAATCGAGAATTTAACGCGACGTGGTAATCGAAAACTGGACTTTGAGATAAGGTAAGTCTCTTGTCTAATCTTGTGAGGGGAAATTTACCCCATAGGTAATTAAAGTAATAATTATTGCTAATTGTGGGGGTTACGTACGCACGAGGTGACGAGAGTCCGTGTGTAGGTACTATAAATGCTAAAGTCCGGGTAATTTAGGACTCAAAGCATGAATTACTTGTATAAATTATACTCTTTATTTAATTAATATTATTTGATTTATATATATATATTTATTGTGAATTGTTAGATAAAAATATTAAAGAATGGAAATCTTATATGCTTAGTTTTATGTGTAAATGAATTAATTGATAAAATAAATTATTCATCCTCCCGAATTTATCTTATAATGAATATATTGTCCTTCCGGAGGCACATAAGAAAATATACTCCTTTCTTGTGGAGCGGCCGAACGCCTCGGCAGGATAAAATGCATCTATGGATCACGTCACACGTCCCTCGGCAGTGTACACAACACTCTGGATCGGGCCGTACGACCTCGACAGAAATCGTGCTTAATAATAATAAATACACGAGATCACGATATTTTAAATTGCAGCTTGTGGATTTAATAAATGGATTAGAAATTTATTGGAATTGAAGGAATTTAATTAATATATTGTGAATTGTTGCGTTTGAGGGAATTTAACTATTTCTGCTGATTAAATAAAATTATTATTGACTTTGTGAATCATGTTGAGTTAAATAAATTATGTTTTATACTATTTAATATTGTTGACCCTTAGTGAGTGTCAAAGTCAACCACCTCGTCTCTACCACTCCGAGATTAGGCTTGATACTTACTGGGTACACGTTGTTTACGTACTCATGCTACACTTGCTGCACTTTTTGTGCAGGATCTGAGGCAGGTACTAGTGGAGGACCTATCATCGTACATCTACGTTACCTAGAGGCGTAGTGGTGAGCTGCCTTGCTGAGCCATTCTGTAGCTACCAGTGCCTCTCCTTGTACTTTTATTCTGTCTATTTTTATTTCAGACAGTATTTGGGGGTTTTGTATAATCTACTAGATACTTATACACTTGTGACACCGGGTCTTGGCACACACATTGGTAGAATTGGGAATGTATTATTTTCTTGGATTTAAGTTAATCAGTATCGTTTCAAATTTCTTTCAATATTTCTAGTAAAATAATAAATTTACTTAGAAAATTATTCTGAAAATAATTGATATATGTTTAATTTATTTATTGGCTTACCTAGCTGTAGTGTTGGGCGTCATTACGACCTATAGGTAAAATTGGGTCGTGACAACATGGTATCAGAACACTAGGTTCACGTAGGTCTCACAAGTTATGAGCAGACCTAATAGAGTCTTGCAGATCGGTACGGAGATGTCTGTACTTATCTTCGAGAGGCTATAGGGTGTTAGGAAACTACCTTTCTTTATCTTCCATCGTCCAATTAATGTAGTACTAAATATCTTTCTCTTACTCCCTCACAGATGGTGAGAACGCGCTCTAGTGAGGCTCCAGACCAGGGAAGAGCTATTCCCCTAGTTGCTAGAGGCCGAGGGAGGGCTGTAGCCCGTGTAGAGGGAGAGGACGTCCCAGGACTATTCCAGTTATGTCGCTAGTGGGCCCAGAAGAGGATCCCATTATTGAGGAGCATGGTGAAGTGCCTGTGGAAGAGCCAGCTCTGTTGGATTTCACATCTGCACTGGGATTCTAGGATGTTATGGGTCGTATGATGTGGTTCATGGACAATATGACTCAGGCCGGTTTATTTCTGGCAGACCAAGCCACATCACAGGTAGGCCGGAGAGCACAGACCCCTACCGTGCAGGCTCATGGATAGGCAGCTGCTGTATATCAGACCCAGGGTGCACTACCCATAGGTGGAGCCAAACCAGTGGCAGCAGCTACACTTGAGCCCAGACCAGCTACAACCGTTGATCCGCAGAAACTATTGGACAGATGGACTAGACTACATCCTCCTGAATTTGGGGGTTAGCGACATGAGGATCCCTAGGATTATATTGATCGGTGCAAGGATAGACTGTATAACATGAGGATATTGGAGTCTCATGGGGTAGACTTTTCTACTTTTAAGCTAAAGGCAGGGCACGTAGATGGTGGCAGTCTTATGTTCTAGGCAGACCAGCAGATTCTCCTCCCATAACTTGGGATAGGTTTACCCGTGTATTCCTGGACAGGTACATTCCACCCTCCCAGAGGGAAGAGTTGAGGTTTCAGTTTGAGGAGCTCCAGCAGGGTCAGATGTCAATGACCGATTATGAGGTGAGATTTTCTAAGTTATCTCACCATGCACTTATGATACTCCCTACTGAGGCGGAGAGAGTCCAGAGGTTTGTTGCAGGTTTACATACTGGCATTCAGGCCACTATGGATAGAGAGGTTGGGATGGATACTTCGTATGAGCTAGTTGTGGAAATAGCCCGCGGGATTGATGGTGTACGTCAGCGGAGCCGAGAGTAGGTTATGAGTGATAAGCAGTTCAGGTATTCTGGAGAGTTTAGAGGTGCTCTGTCTGGGGGCAGAGGTCATTTGTAAAAGTAAAATACCTGGGTAAAAGTATATTATATAGCATATAATATAGAAGATATTTTATAAATGGGATGATTTGTAATGTCAAGGGCATAATAGACTTGTAATGACCCAACCTGTCATTTTAACTTTTAGAACCCCGTTCCCAAAAAACAACTCCCCGTACGTTCTTTTAATGATTTATGTCTAGCGGGGATGGTTGGTTAGGGATTTGAAAGTGTTTGGGTTGAAATCGGAACACTTGGTTCCTTAAGTTAGCCTTAAAAGGCCAAGTTTGACTTCGGTCAACATTTTGAGAAAACAACCCCGAAATCGGAATTTGATGGTTCCAACAGGTTCGTATGATGATTTTGGACTTGGGCGTATGTTCGAATCAGGTTTTGGATAACCCGGGAGCGTTTTGACGCTTAATAGTGAAAATTAACTATTTGAAGGTTTAAAGTTCTTTAAATTTGGTTTGGAGTAGGTTTTTGAGTAATTGAAGTCCATTTGGAATTTCGAGTTTGAAAATAGTTCTGTATAGTGATTTAAGTCTTGCACGCAAAATTTCATGTCATTCCGAGGAGTTTAAGTATGTTTCGGCGCATTGGAAATAAATTGAAGAATTTGAAGTTCTTAAGTTTGAATCAATTTGGTTTAGGGTATGATTCTTAGATTTGATATTGTTTTACATGTTTCGAGAGTTCGAGCGAGTCCGTTTTGTGATTTCAAACCTGTTGGTATGTTCGGGCGGAGGCCCGAGGGCCCCGAATGTTAACTGGGCGAGGCTCGGACTAATTGTGGAAATTTGAGCAAAGACTGAAGCTCCCAGCTACTGTCATAATCACACCTGCGCTTGGACAGCCGTAGGTAAGAGCCACCAATCGCAGGTGCGAAGGAGAGGATCCTGCCCAGCCATTGCAGGTGCGAAGTATATTGGCGCACCTGCGAACGCGCAGGTGCGAAGTCCTGATGTGCATGTGCGAAGAAATGCGCAGGTGCGAAGGAATGGGTGCACCTGCGCTTGCACAGAAGCGAGCACCTCTTCCGCAGGTACGGTGCCAGGCCAAAGGTGGGAAATGCGCACCTGCGAGGAATTTACACAGGTGCGAAAGCTGCATGTGCAACACTCCTTCTGCAGGTGCGAAAAACTTGTCTGGGTAGAACCTTAAAACGGACGAAAACTCAATCCATTTCTTTCTATTTTTCATCCATTGTTGGGCGATTTCAGAGCTTTTGAGAGTGGGATTTTAACTAGCAATTGGAAGGTAAGTTAATTCTACACACCTTGAGTTAAATACATAGATTATAGGTAGAGTTTAACTAGTAAATCTTAGAAATCAAGGGTTTAGGTGAAAAACCTAGTTTTTTATAAAAATGAGATTTTAACCACGAAAATGGTTATGGAATTGGATAGAAATTATATATTTGAGTTCTTGAGATTATGGGTAATGTTTTCATCCAAAAATGTCCAGAATCCGGGCATGTGGGTCTGGGGTGAATATTAGGAATTTTACTGTTTTGGTTAAGGTAAATTATTTAATAACCTAAATTTAAGTTATTGAACATGTATTAATTATTTTGCATAATATTTGGATAGTTTCGGATTTTTCGGCGTCGAATCGAAAATTTAGCGCGACGTGGTAATCGGAAAGTTGACTTTGAGACAAGGTAAGTCTCTTGTCTAATCTTGTGAGGGGAAAATTACCCCATAGGTAATTAAGGTAATAGTTGTCGCTAATTGTGGGGGCTACGTACGTACGCACGAGGTGACGAGAGTCCGTGCGTAGCTACTATAAATGCTAAAGTCCGGGTAGTCTAGGACTCAAAGCATGAACTACTTGTGTAAATTTTATTCTTTGTTTAATTAATATTATTTGATTTATATATATATATATATATATATATATATTTTGAATTGTTAGATAAAAATATTAAAGGATGGAAATCTCATATGCTTAATTTTATGTGTAAATTAATTAATTGATAAATAATATTGTTCATCCTCTCGAATTTATCTTATAATAAATATACTCTCCTTCCGGAGGTACATAAGAAAATGTCCTCCTTTATTGTGGAGCAGGCCGAACGCCTCGGCAGGATAGATGCATCTATGGATCGCACCGCACGTCCCTAGGTAATGTACACAACACTCTGGATTGGGCCGTACGACCTCGGCAGATATCATGCTTAAAAATAATAATAAATACACGATATCACGATGTTTTAAATTGCAGCTTGTGGATTTAATAAATTGATTGAAAAGTTATTGGAATTGAAGGAATTTAATTAATATATTGAGAATTGTTGCGTTTGAGGGAATTTAATTATTTTTGCTCATTAAATAAAATTATTATTGACTTTGTGAATCATGTTGAGTTAAATAAATTCTGTTTTATTCTATTTAATATTGTTGACCCTTAGTGAGTGTCAAAGTCGACCATCTCGTCTCTACCACTTTGAGATTAGGCTTGATACTTATTGGGTACACGTTGTTTATGTACTCATACTACACTTGCTGCACTTTTTGTGCAGGATCTGAGGAAGGTACTAGTGGAGAACCTATCATCGTACATCCACGTTACCCAGAGGCGTAGTGGTGAGCTGCCTTGCTGAGCCGTTCTGTAGCTACCAGTGCCTCTCCTTGTACTTTCATTCTGTCTATTTTTATTTCAGACAGTATTTGGGGTTTTTGTATAATCTACTAGATGCTCATACACTTGTGACACCTGGTCTTGGCACACACATTGGTAGAATTGGGATTGTATAATTTCTTGGATATAAGTTAATCAGTATAGTTTCAAATTTCTTTAAATATTGCTAGTAAAATAATAAAATTACTTAGAAAATTATTTTGAAAATAATTGATATATGTTTAATTTATTTGTTGGCTTGCCTAGCTGTAGTGTTGAGCACCATCATGACCTATATGTGAAATTGGGTCGTGACAAGACTTTTCACATGAATAATTTGTAAAATCTAGTCAAAATATTTATTGTGATAACTACAGCATAGTAAAATAATTTTTGTGTAACAAAATAAAGAAAAATAACTTTTGGATAATGAACATAAAGTTGAATGACTTTTACGTAACAAAAAAAAGAAAAATGAATTTTGGGTAATGAACACAAAGTTGAATGACCACCCATGAAATTTACTCCAGATTTTGTCCCTTCAGAAAATCAAGAAGCTAAGGCACTAATTGTTTTTGGAATTCCATTTAACAGCTGTAAGATGGCATGTAGTTATTATTTACTCATTTAAGGAAGACATCGGAATAATTTAATCAAATACTCTTTATAGATAATTACTACTATCTAATATCTTTTTTTAATATGTGTATTAAAATCTTTCACAATAGATAGAACTAGCTATGGCCATTATACTTTCATGACTATACTTTCCCAAGTCTCAATAAATTTTGCATACACCATGAAGAATGAGGGATGTACGTGGGATAAAGATAATAATCCCGGATAGAATTTGGGACTATGGTATAAATTTTAGCTACTTTTTCGATAATTCTTATACTAAAATTTTGGAATTAGCTATTCTATATAGATGAAATAACTAATCTCATCCCATGTGGTATCATAGAATATTCACAACTCCTAAAGAAATAAAATTCGTCAAATTTTTCAATCATAGATATTTGTTTGAGAAAAAAAAAGGAAATTAACTTAAACTGAAGACTACCAAGAAACAAACGTGTAACGACTCGACTTGTCATTTTGAACATTTATGCTCCTTTCAACTATTTGAAGTCTTGAATAGTTTCATATGATGTATTATGACGTATGTGAATTGTCGGTTTTTATGTTTCAAGTGTTTCGGAATTAGTTCGGAAGAAAATATTTCACGTTGGAAGCATAAATGCAAAGGGTTGAACGGAGTTTGACTTTTGTGTAAATGACTCCAGAATAGAGTTTTGATGATTCCAATAGCTCTGTATGGTGATTTTGGACTTAGGAGTGTATCTGAATATTTGTTTGGAAGTCTGTAGTTGATTTTGGCTTGAAATGGCGAAAGTTGGAAATGGAAGGTTTGGAAGTTTGACCGAAAGTTGACTTTATTGATATCGTGGTCCGAATCTAGTTATGGAAATTTTGATAGGTCTGTTATGTCATTTATGACTTGTGTGCATAATTTGAGGTCAATCGGACTTGATTTGATAGGTTTCGGCATCGAATGTAGAATTTGGATATTTCTAGAATGTTTCGACGTCATTTCTTCAAGCATAAGTAGTATCACATTAAGCAAATGAGCTCAAAATTCAGTTTTGATTGAAGCATTAGACCCGTATTAAAATTACGGAGCCATAGCAAAAAGAATCGTCGAATTCGGACAACGTATGAGAGAGTTATGCCCATTTCCGGGCGAAATAGAAAAGATTTTCCATCGCCAGTGCCCAGGGTAGCATGGGGCGCTAGCCCTTGTAACGACCCGACCGGTCGTTTTGCTTTTTATAACCCTATTCCCCTAAATAAGACTCCTCGTATGTGCTTTTACTGTTTTTATAACTTGCGGGGATGGTTAGTTCAGGATTTGGAAGGAGTCGGGTTGAAATCGGAACGCTTGGTTCCTTAAGGTTGGATAAAAATGCTAAGTTTGACTTCTGTCAACGTTTTGAGTAAACGACCTCGGAATCACGATTTGATGATTTCAGTAGGTTCGTATGATGATTTCGGACTTGGGCGTATGTTCGAATCGGGTTTTGGATGATCCAGGAGCGTCTCGGCGCCTAATAGTGAAAGTTGGTTCTTTGAAGGTTTTGAAGCTCTTTAAATTTGGTTTGGAGTAGGTTTGTAACGACCTGGCCAGTCGTTTTAAAAGATGTAGTCCCGTTCCCCTATTTAATACTCATTCTGTACTTTATAACTATTATATGACTTTTCGGGATAATTGGTTCAGGTCCGAAGAGATTTTAGAATAAATTGAAACAATTAGTTCCAAAGTTTAAAACTTAAGTTAAAAAGGTAGGCTGGATGTCAACCTATGTGTAAACGACCTCAGAATAAAATTTTAATGATTTCAATAGCTCCGTATGGTAATTTTGGATATAGGATCGTGTCCGAAAATTTATTTAGATGCCCGTAGTTAAATTAGGCTTGAAATGGCAAAAATAGGAATTTAAGTTTGAAAGTTTGACCGTGGAGTTGACTTTTTGATATCGGGGTTGGAATGCGATTCTGAAAATTTGAATAGCTCTGTTATGTCATTTATGACTTGCGTGCAAAATGTGAGGTCAATCGGACTTGATTTGATAGGTTCCGGCGTCGTTTGTAGAAATTTGAAGTTTCAAAGTTCATTAGTCTTGAATCTATGTGTGATTCGTGTTTTTAGTGTTGTTGGATGTGATTTGAGGACTCGACTAAGTTCGTATGATGTATTAGGACTTGTTGGTATATTTGGTTGAGGTCCCGAGGGGCTCAGATGAGTTTCAGATGCTTAACGGATCATTTTTGGACTTGGCTTGATAGCAGAAGTTCTGGTTTCTGCAGGTTCTGGTTTCCTTCTACACGATCGCGTGAGAAGGTCTGCGATCGCGTAGGGTTAATTGGGCTGCTGAAAATTTTATGCTATGCGATCGCGTGGGTGAGTCCACGATCGCGTAGGTTTGGCAAGTTGTGCTATGCGAACGCGTGACTAAGACCGCGTTCGCGAAGAGGAAACCTGAGAGGAAGCTGGGCCACGCGTTTGCTCTATGCGATCGCGTGAAGCGTAGAGTTGGAATCTTGTACATCGCGATCACGTGGCATTGTTTGCTATCGCGTAGGGCAAATGACTGGGCAGTGAGTTTAAGTTCTGAAAATGGGACTTCGTCCCATTTTCCATTTTCAACGACATTACAGCTCGGATTGAGGCAATATTTGGGAGCTTTTCAGAGAAAACATCGGGGTAAGAGTTCTTAACTCAATCTTGGTTAGATTACCCGAATCTATCATTGTTTTTAACATTTAATTGGTGATTTAAGTTGGAAAAATTTGAAAACCCTCTTGGATAGATTTGAGGATTTGAGGGTCGAATTGTTATCGGAATTTCGTCATTATGGTATGGTTAGACTCGTGGTTGAATGGGCGTTCATATTTCGTAAATTTTGCCGGATTCCGAGACGTGGGACCCACGGGCGATTTTTGAGTTAATTTCGGATTTATATTGAAAAATGTAGTATTTTCTTATGATATTGATTCTATAATTTTTGTTGACTGTATCAAATTAATTATGACTAGATTCGAGTCTATCGGAGTGGGAAAACCGAGGAAAAGGCATACTACCTGATTAAATTGGAGCAAGGCGAAGTAAGTGACTTGTCTAACCTTGTATGGGGGAAATTTCCCCTAGGATTGGTATTGAAGTGATAAATTATAATGTGTTGAAAGTCGTGTATACGAGGTGACGAGTGTGTACACGGGCTAAATGTGGAAGATTATGTCTTTAAATTGTGTAGATCCCTGTTGCATATTAATTAAATAATTTTACCTTGTTATATTCTTCATCATTGATTTAATGTTTATAATTTAAAATTGCTTGACCTTTTCCTGCTAATTGTTTTACCTGTTTAGATGGAACTTGCTTTCTTTTATTCTGTGCATTAATTGAAGGTTGATTTTCTTTAAATTAAATATTATTAATATGAAGTATTTGACATTTTTGAATTGGTATTGAAGCAACGTATTATAGATTTTTAAATATTATTTTGTTGAATTATTTATTCCCGAATATTTATGTAAGATTTTCTTACTCATTGTGAGGGAATCGTGAGCTCTTTATTGTGCAAAAAAATATTATTAATTTATTTTGGCATGAGCCGTGAGCTCTTTATTGTGAAAAAATATTATTGTTGAATTATTTGGGTACTTGAGGTGCAAATTGTGATATATTGTGATATTGATATGCATGCGGTGATATAAGGTCTGGGTGTTGAAACGCATGCGGTGAGATAAGGGTAGCTTGATACGCGTGGCTAGTAGGGGGAGCTACTAGAAGTCATGCGGTGTGATAAGGATGGCTAAAACGCGGGATTCTATTTCGGAAAAAAATATTTTCTTTAAAATTAATTGTGAAGGCTCCCGCAGTGATATAAGAAAATGAGATATTGTGAATGTATTTATGATTTGGGACTACGAGGCGGTACCTCGGGAGTGCGGTATTGATTTATGGCCGCAATTGCCTTGATTATTTGTTGTGATATTGTTTAAAAGTTGAAAGGAATTCTGTTTTATTTCCACCAGATATTATTTGCCATTATTTTGTGTAATTAAATGGTAACATACTACTTGATAAATTTTCGTTGTCATTTTATTTTATTATATTGTTAAACATTTTACCATGTCATTATTATTTTTCAGTAGGGCCTGACCTGACCTCGTCACTACTCTACCGAGGTTAGGCTTGGAACTTACTGGGTACCGCTGTGGTGTACTTATACTACGCTTCTGTACATCATTTTGTACAGATCCAGGTACATCTTACCAGCTCAGAAATCAGTGAGTTACCTGCGCACGGAGACTTCAAGGTATATCTGCCAGCGTTCGCAGACTCCGGAGCCCCTTCTATTCTTGTTATGTTGCTTCCTTATTTTCTCGAGACTATGATTATATAGAGATATTGAGGATAAATTCTTAGAAGCTTGTGACTTATTTCTACCGGGTTTTGGGAGTTGTAATTATTTGAATTGCAGTTTCATTTATTTTAGATTTCTATTGATATTTTCGCATTGATAAGCTTACCTAGTCTTAGAGACTAGGTGTCATCACGACATCCTACGGAGGAAATTTGGGGTCGTGACAAGTTGGTATCAAAGCTCTAGGTTCATAGGTGTTATAAGTCACAAGCAGGTTTAATAGAGTCTTGCGAATCGGTACGGAGACGTTTGTACTTATCTTCGAGAGGCTATAGAGCGGTTAGGAAAATATTCACTTCTTCGATTCCATATCGTGCCTATTTGTTGACTTCAAAAATTTAAACCATTGTCTTTCTATTCTCTCACACATGGTGAGGACACGCACAACTGGATCCAATGATCAGACACCCGCGCACCCTGTTGAAGCTCCCAGCTGCTGGTGTAATCGCACATGTGTTTGGCCAGCAGCAGGTGCGAGCCCATGACCGCAGAAGCGTCCCAGCATGGGCAGCCCAGCCATTACAGAAACGAAAGAAGGACTGCACCGGCGAAGGCGTAGGTGCGAAGGCAGGCATCGCAGGAGCGGGCAGTGTCGCAAGTGCGCTCTTTTTGTCATCGGTGCATGTCCGCAGGTGAGATAGCCTGAGCACAGAAGCGAGAGGAGGCAGATTGGCCTTGGTCCGCACCTGTGCGATTTTGTCCACAGAAGCGGAATCTCATGTGCGAAAATCGCTGAGGGCAGACCATTTTATTTAATACGGGACTTAGGCATTTTTGCTCATTTCTTACACTTCTTGAGGGCGATTTTGGAACTGGTTAGAAAGGGAGTTTTATCAACCAATTGAGGTGAGTAATTCCTACCAAATGAGAGTTAAATACATAGCTTATGGGTAGATTATAACATGTAAATTAGTGAAAATCATGGGTTTAGGTGAAAACCTAGGTTTTTGCTAAAAATGGGATTTAACCACGAAATTAGATAGGGAATTTAGTAAAAATCATATATTGAGTTCTCGAGGTTATGGGTAACAACTTTCTTCAAATATTTTCGGAATCCGGGCACGTGGGCCCCGGGGTGAATTTTAGGAATCCTATATTTGGGGTTGGGTAATCACTTTAATAATTAGAATATGAACCTTTGAACATGTATGGATTAATTTATATACCATTTGACTAGTTTCGAGTCGTTTGGCACCGAATTGATGGGTTGAGCACAATCTTGGACCGGAAAGTAGGCTTTGAGACGATGTAAGTCTCTTTTCTAATGATTAATGTGTACTCCTATTTGTGGGGGCTACGTACTCACGAGGTGACGAGAGTCTGTACATAGCTACTAATTATGCTTATGTCTGGGTAGTCTATGGCCCATACCATACTATATTTGCGATGTTTGCATCCTACGTGTTAACTCAATTGCTTAAAGTATGTTGGAACTTGAGAAATGAATGGTAGAAGGTTAAATTTCATTTACTTAAATTCTTGAATGGGCCACTTGAGTGTTATTGATAATTGGTGTTTCTTAAAATAATTGCCTCTTAATAAATCTTGAATTGGCTGTTATAAAGTGTTTCATTTCGTGGAGCGAGCCGAACACCTCGGTAGCAGATAGATGCATCTATGGTCCATGCCGTTCGACCCTCGGCAGTGCATAATTTAAATATTTTTATGTTGGATCGGTCTGTACGACCTCGGCATAATTTGCGCGTGATAAATCTGTGGAACCATTCATAATTGTTGTTGTTGCATTGGCTTGAGATATAAATTGTTAAATGATGAAAATAAATTCGGGACTTAATATTTGTGAGGGGATTGCTTACTATTTCCTGTTATTGAGTCTTAAATATTATACATGCAATCCATGCTTAATTATAATTTTGGCATATTATTGTTAGCCCATAGTAAGTGTCATAGTTAACCCCTCGTCACTACCTCTTCTAAGTTTGACTGGATACTTACTGGGTACATGTTGTTTATGTATTCACGCTACATTTCTGCACTTAATGTGCGGGATCTGAGGCAGGTGCATCTTGGTATCATTCTGGCGCGCACGCTTGATCCAGGTTATGAGACTACATGGTAAGCTGCCGTCTAAGCCGTTCTGCAGCAGCCAGAGTCTTTCTTTTGTTATTGTTCTGTCTATTTCATTTCAGACAGTAGAGTAGTAATATTTTGTATATTCTACTAGTATCCCATACTCTTGTGACACCAGGTCTTGGCACACACTAGTAGACTTGTGATTTTGGTTAATTCTATGGTTATGATTGCACTCAGTTGCTTCCGTTTTATTTATTTTAAATCTTTATTTCTTAAATCTTTTAAATTAATGAAAGTTTAATTACTTGAAAATTTATTAAAACAGATAAATCTCGTGGTTAGTTTACTGTTGGCTTGCCTAGTGGCGGCGTTGTGCGCCCTCACGGCCTATAATAGAATTGGGTCGTGACAACATGGTATCAGAGCACTAGGTTCACATAGGTCTTACAAGTTATAGGCAGGCCTAATAGAGTCTTGTGGATCGGTGTAGAGACGTCTGTACTTATCTTCGAGAGGCTATAGAGTGTTAGGACACTACTCTTTCTTCATCTCATATCATGCAGTTGATGGTGTACTAAGTTTAGTTCTCTTACTCTCTCACAGATGGTGAGAACGCGCACGGCGGATGTTCCAGACCCGGGAGGAACTGCTCCCCCTATTGCTAGAGGCCGAGGCAGAGGCCGGGGAGGGCACCAGCCTGAGGTAGGGGACAAGGACGTCCCAGAGTTACCCCAGCCATACCACCAGCAGATCCTGTAGAGGATCCCATTGTTGAGCAGCAGGGCGACATGGCCGCAGTAGAGCCACCCCCGGTAGATTTCATGTCAGCACTTGGCTTTCAGGAGGTCATAGGCCGTATACTACATTTCATGGATACTATGACCCACACTGGTTTATTTCCAGCAGACCCGGCCATATCTCAGGCGGGAGGGGGAGCACAGACCCCTATTGCCGAGGCTCCGGGACATACAACTGCCGTATATTAGACCCCGGGTGCACTACCCGTGGGCAGAGCCCAGCCAGTTGCAGCAGCTGCACCTGAGCCTAGACTAGCTACGGTCGACGAGCCGCAGAAGCTATTGGATAGATAGACTAGGCTTCACCCTCCTATCTTCGGAGGTAAGCGACATGAGGACCCCCAGGACTTCATTGATAGGTGTTGGGACAGACTGCACAACATGAGTATATTAGAGTCCCATGGGTGGATTTCACTACTTTCCAGTTGGAGGGTAGGACCCGTAGGTGGTGGAAGTCTCACCTTCTCGGTAGACCAGCAGGTTCTCCTCCCATGACTTAGGACCAGTTTACACGCCTATTCTTGGATAGGTATATTACACCCTCTCAGAGGCAAGAGTTGCGGTTTCAGTTTGAGCAGCTCCAGTAGGGTCAGATGTTAGTGACCGATTATGAGGCGAGATTCTCTGAGCTATCTCGCCATGCACTTATGATACTTCCTACTGAGGCAAAGCAAGTACGGAGGTTTATTGCGGGATTGCACTCAGGTATTCAGGCTACTATGGCCTGGGAGGTTGAGATCGGGACTTTTTATCAGCTAGTGGTGGAAATAACTCAGAGGATTGAGGGGTACCGTCAGAGGGGTAGAGAATAGATGCAGCGGTACAAGAGGGTCTATTATTATGGGGAGTTTAGAGGTGCCCTGGCTGGGGGCAGAGGTCAGTTCATGAGGTGTTAGCCCGGCATGCCCACATATCCAACACCGTCGCCTCCTCGGGGTGCTCTAGTGCGACCCTATTGCAGTGCCATGCCGGAGAGTTCTTACCGCCCACCAGTTATTGAGGGTTCTTCCAGTGGGTACTCAGGTAACCAGGGTTCTTCCAGTGCCTATTTCAGTGCCATGCCAAAGAATTCTTACCGCCCACCAGCCATTCCAGGTTCTTCGAATGGGTATTCAAGCCATCAGGGCCAAACTTCAGGACAGTAGATCACCGTATCGGGAGGTTGTTTCGAGTACGGGGATCCTAGTCATGTGCGGAGGTTCTGCCCCAGGATTCGGGGTAAGGCAGTACAGCAGGGTCATCAGCCTATGATTACAGCACCAATTGTTTGGCAGCCCAGAGGCGGAGGGCAGCCGAGTAGGGGCCATCCTAGAGGTGGAGGCCAGGCAGGGGGAGGCCAGCCAGCTACTGTTCAGACAGGCGGAGGCCAGCCAGCCGGCACTTCAGCTAGGTTCTATGTTTTTCCAGCCAAGCCAGATGCAGTGGCCTCAGATTTCATGACCACACGTACTATTTCTGTCTGCGGTACGGATGCTTCGGTATTATTTGATCCAGGGTCTACCTATTCTTATGTGTCATCTTTGTTTTCTCATTTCCTGGATGTTCCTCAAGAGTCCTTGGGCACTCCTGTTTTTGTGTCCATTTTTGTGGGCGATTCCGTTGTTATGGATCGGATCTATCGGTCCTGTGTGGTCACATTTTGTGGTTATCAGACTAGAGCAGATCTGTTTTTGCTCGATATGGCCGACTTTGAGGTTATCCTGGGAATGGACTGGTTATCTCCATATCACGTCATCCTTAATTGCCATGCCAAGACTGTTACCTTGGCGTTGCCAGAGTTGCCCAGATTGGAGTGGAAGGATTCATCTGTCAGCACACCTAGTCGAATCATTTCTTTTGTGAAGGATCGACACATGGTCGAGAAGGGTTATTTGGCTTATCTAGCCTATGTTCGGGATACTACCTCAGAGACTCCAGCGATTGATTCAGTAGCAGTAGTCTGGGAGTTCTCCGATGTGTTTCCTTCTAATCTTCCAAGCATGCCACCAGATCGCGATATTGATTTCTGCATTGATTTGGCTCCAGGTACCCAGCCTATATCTATCCCACCGTACTGTATGGCTCCGAAAGAGTTGAAGGAACAACTTGAGGGTTTGCTAGCAAAGGGTTTTGTCAGGACGAGTGTATCACCTTCGGGTGCACCAATGTTATTTGTGAAGAAGAAAGATGGGACTATGCGGATGTGCATTGATTACCGCCAGCTGAACAAAGCCTCCATTAAGAACAAGTACTGGTTGCCGCAAATTGATGATTTGTTTGACCAGTTACAGGGTGTTAGGATGTTCTCTAAGATCGACTTGATATCGGGGTACCATCAGTTGAAGATTCGAGACTCAGATGTTCCGAAGACTACTTTTCGTACTAGATATGGCCATTATGAGTTTTTAGTGATGTCCTTCGGCTTGACTAACGCCCTAGCGACGTTTATGGATTTGATGAACACGGTGTTCAGGCCTTACATTGATTCATTTGTCATTGTCTGCATTGATGATATTTTGATCTACTCGCGTAGCATGGAGGAGCACGAGCAGCATTTGAGAGTATTGCTTCAAATCTTGTGGGAACATAAGCTATATTCTAAGTTCTCTAAGTATGAGTTTTGGCTAGATTCTGTAGCATTCTTGGGGCATGTTGTATCAGGCGAGGGTATTAAGGTGGATACCAAGAAGATTGAGGTAGTTCAAAGTTGGCCTCGTCCTACTACGGCGATTGAGATCAGGAGCTTCTTGTGGTTAGCAGGATGTTATCTCTAGTTTATGGAGGGCTTCTCATCTATTGCATCACCTTTGACTAGATTGACCGAGAAGGGTGCTCCATTCCATTGGTCCGATGATCGTGAGGCGAGCTTCCACAAGCTCAAGACAGCTTTGACTACAACACCACTTCTAGTGTTACTTTCTGGCTCGGGGATGTGTACTGTGTATAGCGACACTTCATGTGTTGGTTTGGGTTGTGTATTGATGCAGGAGGGATGAGTTATTACATATGCTTCACGTCAGCTGAAGCCCCACGAGGAGAATTATCATGTGCATGATTTGGAGTTGACTGCGATTGTTCATGCTCTTAAGATCTGGAGACATTATCTTTATGGGGTGTCCTATGAGGTTTACACTGATCATCGCAGCTTGCAACATTTGTTCAAGAAAAGGGATCTCAATTTGGGGTAGCACGGATAGCTTGAGTTACTGGAGGATTATGACATCACCATCCTTTATCATTCGGGCAAGGCGAATGTAGTCGCGGATGCCTTGAGCAGAAATGCAGAGAGTATGGGTAGCTTGACATTCATTTCAGTAGAGGAGAGGCCACTAGCCTTGGACATTTAGTCCTTGGCTAACGGACTTGTGAGGTTGGACATTTTAGAGCCCAGCCGAGTTCTTGCATGCATCGTTACGCAGTCTTCACTATTGGAGCAAATCAAGGCTCAACAATTTGATGATACACACTTGTTGGTTCTTAGAGGGACGGTACTACAGGGTTGTGCCAAGGAGGTTACTATCGGCGAGGATGGTGTTCTGCGACTCTAGGGTCATCTATATGTTCCTAATGTCTATGGCTTGAGGGAATGGATTCTAGAGGAGGCACACAGTTCTCAATATTCTATTCATCCAGGTGCTACGAAGATGTATCGCGACCCGAGGCAGCATTATTGTGGCGGCGGATGAAGAAAGACATAGTTGAGTATGTAGCTAGGTGCCTAAATTGCCAGCAGGCTAAGTATGAGCATCAGAGTCCAGGTGGCTTACTTCAGTAGATGACTATACTGGAGTAGAAATGGGAGCGCATTACTATGAACTTCGTAGATGGGTTTCCGCAGACCTTGCAGAAGTTTGATGCAGTTTTATTCATTGTCGACAGGTTGACCAAATTGGCCCACTTTATTCCGGTGGTGACTATGTATACTTCAGAGAGGTTGGCCCAGATTTACATTCAGGAGATAGTTCAGTTGCGTGGTGTGCCTGTTTCTATCATATCAGACAGAGGGCCTCAGTTTACTTTTCAATTCTTGAGAGCAGTACAGAGTGAGTTGGGGACCCGTGTAGAGCTCAGCACAACATTTCATCCAAAGACCGACGGGCAGTCGGAGCGGACATTTCAGATCTTGGAGGACATGCTCAGAGCAAATGTGATTGACTTTGGGGGACAGTGGGACCGATTCTTACCCTTGGCCGAGATTGCTTACAACAAAAGTTATCAGTCCAGCATCGAGATGGCTCCCTTTGAGGCTTTATATGGTTGGCGATGTCGTTCTCCCATCGGTTGGTTTGAGCCTAGCGAGGCTAATCTATATGGTACTGATTTGGTGAAGGATTCCTTGGAAAAGGTAAAGTTGATTCAGGAGTGATTCCGCACAGCTCAGTCTAGACAGAAGAGCTACGCGGATCAGAAGGCGCATGATGTATCATTTATGGTGGGCGAGAAGGTTCTCTTGAAAGTCACGTCGATGAAGGGGATTATGAGGTTCGGGAAGAAGGGAAAGTTGAGCCCAAGGTTTAGTGGCCCATTTGAGATGTTGAGACGAGTTGGAGAAGTTGCTTATGAGCTTGCTTTGCCTCCCAGTTTATCGGGAGTTCATCCGGTTTTCCACGTGTCTATGCTCCAGAGGTATCATGCCGACTTGTCACATGTGTTAGACTTTAGAACGTTTCAGTTAGATGAGAGACTGGGTTATGAGAAGTAGCCAGTTGCCATTGTTGATAGGCAGGTTCGCCAGTTGAGATCCAAGAGGATTTCTGTGGTAAAGGTTCAGTGGAGGGGCCAACAGGTCGAGGAGGCGACTTGGGAGTCCGAGAAGGACATGTGGAGAAGATATCCATACTTATTTAGCACCCCAGGTATGATTCTACACCCGTTCGAGGACGAACGTTTGTTTAAGAGGTGGAGAATGTAACGACCCAACCGGTCCTTTTGATTTTTAGAACCCTGTTCCCCTAAATAAGACTCCCTATACGTGCTTTTACTGTTTTATAACTTGCGGGGATGGTTAGTTTGGGATTTGGAACGGTTCGGGTTGAAATAGGAAACACTTAGTTCCTTAAGGTTTGCTACAAAGGCTAAGTTTGACTTCGGTCAATGTTTTGAGTAAACGGCCTCAGAATCGGGACTTTACGGTTCCAATAGGTTTGTATGATGATTTCGGACTTGGGCGTATGTTCAGATCGGGTTTTGGATGACCCGGGAGCGTCTTGGCGCCTAATAGTAAAAGTTGGTTCTTTGAAGGTTTTGAAGTTCTTTAAATTTGGTTTGGAGTAGGTTTTGGTGATATCGATGTCCAAATGGGATTGCGATACTGGGAATAGTTTTGTATGGTGATTTAAGACTTGCACGCAAAATTTGGTGTCATTCTGAGTAGTTTAGGTATGTTTCGGCGCATTGGGAGTAAATTGAAGAACTTAAAGTTCATATTTCTGATTCAATTAGTTGGGGATGTGATGCTTAGTTTTGGTGTTGTTTTGGTCACTCTGAGAGTTCGAGCGAGTCCATTTTATGATTCCAAACCTATTGGTATGTTCGGGCGGGGTCTCGGGGGTCCCAGGTGTTAATCGGCAAGGCTCGGACCAAGTTGGAACTTGGGAGCAACAACTCAAGCTCCCAGCTGCTGATGTAATTGCACCTGTGCTTGGCCAGCCGCAGGTACGAGCCCATGACCGCAGAAGCGCCCCAGCATGGGCTGCCCATCCATTGCAGAAGCGGAAGAAGTTCCGCACCTACGAAGGAGCAAGTGCGAAGGCAGGCATCGCAGGAGCGGGCAGTGTCGCAGGTGCGCTCTTTTGTCGTTGGTGTGTGTCCGCAGGTGCGATAGCCTAAGTGTAGAAGTGAGAGGAGGCATCCTGGCCTTGGTCCGCACCTGCGTGATTTTGTCCGCAGAAGCGGAATCGCAGGTGCGGTAGTTGTATCGCAGGTGCAAAAATCGCTGAGGGCAGACCACTTCATTTAATACGGGACTTAGGCATTTTTGCTCATTTCTTACACTTCTTGGGGGCGATTATGGAGCTGGTTAGAGAGGGATTTTCACCAACCAATTGAGATGAGTAATTCTTACCAAATGTGAGTTAAATACATAGCTTATGGGTAGATTATAACATGTAAATTAGTGAAAATCATAGGTTTAGGTGAAAACCTAGGTTTTGGATAAAAATGGGATTTAACCACGAAATTGATAAGGGAATTTAGTAAAAATCATATATTGAGTTCACGAGGTTATGGGTAACAACTTTCTTCAAATATTTTAGAATTCGTGTACGTGGGCCCCGGGGTGAAATTTAGGAATCCTACATTTGGGCTTAGGTAATCACTTTAATAGCTAGAATATGAACTTTTGAACATGTATTGATTAATTTATATACCATTTGACCAGTTTCGAGTCGTTTGGCACCGAATTGAGGGACAAAGCACGATCTTGGGCCGTAAAATAGGCTTTGAGACTAGGTAAGTCTCTTTTCTAACCTTGTAAGAGGGAATTAACCCCATAGGTGAATTTATTATTGTGTACTCCTATTTGTGGGGCTACGTACGCACGAGGTGGCGAGAGTCCGTACGTAGCTACTAATTATACTTTTTTGCGATATTTACATCCTACGTATTTGCGATGCTAGCATCCTATGTAGCTACTAATACCATGCTATATTTGCAATGTTTGTACCCTACGTGTTAACTTAATTGCTTAAAGTATGTTGGAACTTGAGAAAGGAATGGTAGAAGGTTAAATTTCATTTACTTAAATTCTTGAACGGGCCACTTGACAGTTATTGATAATTGGTGTTTCTTAAAATAATTGCCTCTTAATAAATCTTGAATTGGCTGTTATAAAGTGTTTCTTTTTGTGGAGTAGGCCGAATGCCTCGGTAGCAGATAGATGCATCTATGGTTCATGAAATGCGACCCTCGACAGTGCACCATTTAAATATTTTTATGTTGGATCGAGCGGTACGACCTCGGCATAATTTGCGCGTGATAAATCTTTGGAACCATTCAAAATTGTTGTTGTTTCATTGGCTTGAGATCTAAATTGTTAAATGATGAAAATAAATTCGGGACTGAATATTTGTGAGGGGATTGTTTACTATTTCCAATTATTGAGTCTTCAGTATTATTCATGTAATCCGTGCTTAATTATAATTTTGGCATATTATTGTTAGCCCATATTAAGTGTCAAAGTCGACCCCTCGTCACTACTTCTTCTAAGTTAGACTGGATACTTACCGGGTACATGTTGTTTATGTACTCACGCTACACTTCTGCACTTAATGTGCGGGATATGAGGCAGGTGCATCTGAGTATCAGTCTGGCGCGCACGCTTGATCCTTGTTACGAGACTACACGGTGAGCTGCCTTCCGAGCCATTCTGCAGCAGCCGGAGTCTTTCTTTTGTTATTGTTCTATCTATTTCATATCATACAGTAGAGTAGTAATCTTTTGTATATTCTACTAGTAGCCAATACTCTTGTGACACCAGGTCTTAGCACACACTAGTAGACTTGTTATTTTGGTTCATTCTATGGTTATGATTGCACTCAGTTGCTTTCGTTTTATTTATTTTAAATCTGTATTTCTTAAATCTTTTAAATTAAGGAAAGTTTAATTACTTAAAAATTTATTAAAAAAGAGAAATCTCGTGGTTAGTTCACTGTTGGCTTGCCTAGTGGCAGCGATGGGCGCCCTCACGGCCTATAATAGAATTGGGTCGTGACAGCCCTAGCGCTGGGAATTTTGAGGTTCTGGAAACTGGGCCACAAGTAGTGCGTATGGGGCTCAAATATTAACCCCTATAAACTGGGGATTTCGCCATTTTTGACATAAATAGAGTTTGGGAGCTCCGTTTGGGCTATTTTCAGAGGCAAATTTCACCACACAACTTGGGATACGAGATATGCAGAGGCTAATTCGTGAGGCAAAGGTCTATTGGAATAAAGAATTGCGCGGTTTGAGGTAAGTATCATTTCTAAACTTGGAACTAAGGGTATGAACCCTGAATATACGTATTATGTGATTTGTTTGGAGGTGACGCACATGCTAGGTGACAGGCGTGTGGGCGTGCACCGTAGAAAATGTGACGTAATTGATTCCAAGAAATTGTGTAGTCAAATAATCTTGGCATTTTCATGTACTTTCATGTGTTAGAGAAATTGAGCTATAAATCATGCTGAGGCTATAATTCGGTATTATTAAGACCCACAGAGGTCGTATTGTTGTTGAATTATTTGCTTACATTGCAATTTCATACTCAGTCATGTTCACTCATTTCATATTATATCTCAGCCTCTGTTGCTATATATTAACACATCATATCATCATTTTTGGGGTAGTTTCATGGCATTATGGGTCCAAGAGACTGGGGATATTGATGACTGAGTGAGGCCGAGAGCCTGATTGGGAGGTTATGGATACTATGGCATGTGGGTTGTCCGTGTAGCACGTGAGTTGTCTGTGTAGCACGTGAGTTGTCCATGTGGATCTAGATATTTATACTGTGGCACGTGAGTTGTCTGTGCAGTATGTGAGTTGTCCGTGCAGATCCAGATATTTATACTATAACACGTGAGTTGTCCGTGCGGTTTATAGCACTTGGGTTGAAGGAGCCCTTCCGAAGTCTGCACGCACCCCTAGTGAGTGCAGGTTCCTATTGAGTGCGAGTGTGAGTGCCGAGCGTGAGTGTTGAGTGATTGGGAAGACTAAGTGGATTGATATTCTGAGAGTATGCATATGGTTTTATCATTGAGCTGCATTGTATTCGACATGCACACTTAGGCATACAGTCATAGAGATGCATTTTCCTCATGTTGTACGATATTGTGTCATTCATGACTTCACATACACATTGACATGTAGGCATAAATATGTACTTCCCTCATTCCATTTGAAAATGAAACATTTAACTGTTGAAAGTTTTGGGGAAAATCACAGTTTTACAAGATTGCTGATTTCGGTAAAAGATTTGTGTTTTTACTGATATACTTGAAAAGCATGCCTATCTTCTAGAACTATGAACGAGCTGAGCACTACATCTCTGATTTACTTCTGTTATCACTTTTATTATGTTGCTATGAACTGTTGTTTGGCTATTGGTGTTGGACTCTGACCTTTGTCCCAACTCGCCACTACTTTCAACCTAAGATTAGGTTTGTTACTTATTGAGTACATGGGGTCGGTTGTACTCATACTACACTTCTGCACTTTACGTGCAGATGTTAGATGCTGATGTTGATGTGCACGACGGGAACTAAATTTGAAGATGTACCTGTTTTCCAGTTACAGTTGTGTCATGACCACAAATTCACCCTCTATAGGATGTCGTGATGACACCTAGTCTCTAAGACTAGGTAAGCCTAACAATTTTTGCAAAAATATATTCTCAACATATGGAATAAATATAAAACTGCAATCCAATAATTTCAACTCCCAAAACCCTATAAAAATAAGTCACAAGCTTCTAAGAATTTATTCTGAGTGTCTCAATACATCAGAGTCTAAAGAAATATCTGGAAGACAACATAATAAGGATAGAGGGGGACTCCAAGGTCTGTGGACGCTGGGAGATGTACCTTGAAGTCTCCGTGTATAGCTAGTTCACTAATACTTGGTCTGATAGGAGGTACCTGGATCTGCACAAAAAGATGTGCAGAAGTGTAGTATGAGTACACCACAACGGTACCCAGTAAGTGCCAAGCCTAACCGCGGTAAAGTAGTGATGAGGTCAGGTCAGGCCCTACTGAAAATAATAATAAATAAGGAAGAAATTAATAATAGTGTAATGAAGTCACTGAGAAATAAATGAAATTTACAGAAAGATAACAACACAACAATTAGAAGTAAATAACTGGGGCGCTCCTGAGGTACCGCCTCGTAGTCCCAAAAGTAAAATTGCAGTACAGGGGAATCTCCCGAGGAAACGTCTCGTAGTCCTAAAAGTAAATATGCAGTACAGGGGGATCTCCCGAGGAACCACCTCGTAGTGCCAAAAGTAAATATGCCGTACAGGGAGATCTCCTGAGGAACCGCCTCGTAGTCCCAAAACTAAATATGCAGTACAGGGGGATCTCTCAAAGGACCACTTTGTAGTCCTAAAAGTAAATATGCAGTATAGGGAGATCTCCCGAGGAACCGTCTCGTAGTCCCAAAAGTAAATATGCAGTACTGGGGGATCTCCCGAGGGACCGCTTCGTAGTCCCAAAAGTAAATATGTAGCAGGTAGTAGGAGAAACAACAAATTTTCAGCAAGAAATCTTACAGTTAAAGATTTAATAAAATCAAGGAAAGCATGTAATTCAACTAAGCTTGTTGCACATATTGCACGTAAGAGTTAAGGTACGTAGACATATGATACTAGGCAAACCATGATCACTACATATGCAAAGGCAACTTAGTTAAAGAATTTAAAAGAAGACTACTCAGCAAGAACCAATATTGCCAAATTTAGCCCGTGTACGCACTCATCACCTTGCGTACACGATGCTCACATATCACAAAATATTAAAACAGTTTCAAATCCTAATGGAATTTCCTCCACACAAGGTTAGACAAGTCACTTACCTCACGCCAAGCTCAATCAGTCAATAAGAATGCCTTTCTCTCGATTTTTCAACTCCGATCGGCTAGAATCTAGTCACAATTAATTCGATTCAGTCAATACAAATTATAGAAATTAATTCCATATGCAAATACAGATTTTCTAACAAAATCCTGAAATTTAACTCAAAAATAGCTCGTGGGGCCCACATCTCGAAACCCGTCAAAAGTTATAAAATATGAACGCCCATTCAACCACGAGTCCAACCATACCAAATTTACCAAATTGTGACATCAACTCGACCTCCAAATCTCAAATTCTTACTTTGAAATTGGCGAAGGTCCAAATATACCCCTGTACTTTCGGAAATGGTCTAAGAATACCCCCCTCGTTATACTATTGGGGTATATTTGAACCCAAACTACGACTGCAGGGGTATAGATAACCCATAAGGGGTATATTTGAACCCAAAGTACGACTGCATGAGTATAGATAACCCAATAGTATAACGAGGGGTATTCTTAGACCATTTTCGAAAGTACAGGGGTATATTTGGACCTTCGCCGTTTTGAAATCCCTAGGCCCAAATCCTCTAATTTCACCTCGAAACACATGTAATCTAGTCGAACTACTCAATGATAATCCAATATTATTGACTAACAATGATCACAAGAGACTTACCTCAAGTTTTCCCGTGAATTCTCTCTGACAATCGCCCCAAACCCGTGTTGGAAATGTCCAAAAATGACAAAAACTCGGAACCCTCTGTTTTTGTACACTGCCCAGAGATTCCGCTTCTGCGGAATTTTTAACCGCATCTGCGGTTCCGCTTTTGTGGTAAATATCCCACTTCTGCGACAGCCTTCGCTTTTGCGGACAAGGAGGCTACTTCTGCGGACTCGCTTCTGCGGTCCCAAGAGCACCTGCGATCCTTCGTCCGCATCTGCGGTCGCGCAGATGCAAAATTTCCTCTGCACCTACGACCACTGCTCCACTCTCCCTTTTCCGCTTCTGCACTCCTACGCTCTCTTCTGCGAGCTCGCTCCTGCAAGCCAAATTTTGTAGGTGCGATTTCATCAGATGATAGAAAGTTTCCAGCTTTGTTCTAAGTCCAAATTTCGATCCGTTAATCATCTGAAACTCACCCGAGGCCCTCGGGATCTCAACAAAATACATCAACAAGTACTAAAACATCATACAAACTTAGTTGAAGCCTCAAATCACGTCAACCAATGCTAAAACATGAATCATACCTCAATTCAAGCCTAATGAAACTAAAAAATTCCAACTTCTATACTCGATGCCGAAACCTATCAAATTAAGTCCGATTGACCTTAAATTTTTCACACAAGTCATAAATAACATAACAGACCTATTCAAATTTTCAGAATTAAATTCTGACTCGATATTAAAAAGTTAACTCCCCGGTCAAACTTTCAAGCTTAAATTTCTATTTTAGCCATTTCAACCTTAATTTAACTACGGACTTCCAAATAATTTTTCGGACACGCTCCTAAGTCCAAAATCACCATACAGATCTATTGAAATCATCAAAACTCTATTCAGGGTCGTTTACACATAAGTCAACATCCGGTCAATAATTTTCAACTTAAGTTTTCATCATTGAGACTAAGTGTCTCAATTCATTCCGAAACATCACCGGACCCGAACTGACTACCCCGACAAGTCAAATAACAGTTATAAAGTACATAATGAGTAGTAAATGGAGGAACAAGGCTACAACTCTCAAAACGATTGGCCGGGTCGTTACATCCTCCCCCTCTTAAACAAACGTTCGTCCTCGAACGAGATTAGAATTATACCCGGAGTGGTGAAAAGATGAGGATAACAGCTACGCATATCATGCTTCGTCTCCCAAATCGCCTCCTCGACCGGATGACCCCTCCACTTTACTTTTACTGAAGCAATGCTCTTCGATGTCAACTTTCTAACTTTCTAACGCAAGCCAAATTCCGCAGGTGCGGTTGCATCAGATGACAAAAAGTTTCTAGCTTTGTTCTGTGTCCAAATTTCGATCCGTTAACTATATGAGACTCACTCGAGGCCCCCGGAACCTCCACCAAATACACCAACAAGTCCTAAAACATCATACGAACTTAGTCGAAGCCTCAAATCACATCAACCAATGCTAAAAACACGAATCATACCTCAATTCAAGCCTAATGAAACTAAGAAATTCTAATTTCAACATTCGATCTGAAACCTATCAAAGCAAGTCCGATTGACCTCAAATTTTGCACACAAGTCATAAATGACATAGCGGACCTATTCGAATTTTCAGAATCGGATTTTGACCCTGATATAATAAAAAGTCAACTCCCCGGTCAAACTTCCAAGCTTAAATTTCTATTTTAGCCATTTCAACCCTAATTTAACTACGGACTTCTAAATAATATTTTGGACATGCTTCTAAGTCCAAAATTACCATACAGAGCTATTAGAATCATCAAAACTCTATTTCAGGGTCGTTTACACATAAGTCAATATTCGGTTAACAATTTTCAACTTAAGTTTTCATCCTTGAGACTAAATGTCTTAATTTATTCTGAAACCTCACCGAACTCGAACTGACTACCCTGGTAAGTCACATAATAGCTATAAAGTACAAATGAGTAGTAAATAGGGAAACGGGGCTACAACTCTCAAAACGATTGGTCGGGTCATTTCAAGTTGCCTCTTATTCATGGTAGCTCTAGACTTATGAAAATCTATTTATATACATTTCAAATAGATGTTGTATTTCATTTCATACCAGACTTGTAAATTCTAAATCTTAGACGCTCAGGATTTCTACTACCAGTCCCTTGGGAATTCTTGTATAAAGGCAGTTTTATTGTCATTTCTTTCTTGAAAACTCTCATTAATTTGGATAGTTGTTAATTGGTTTACCTACCGATTTAGGGTTTAGGGTCCAAGTGAATGAAGCTGCCTAAGTCGGACTATCCAACCCGTATGCCCGCCACCACTGGTAGGCCGCCCCTCTAAGATGGAATTTCGTGAAAGAAACCTCACTAGAATCCACAATACCCATAGTATGGAGGATGCGGTGACATTCTTCAATAAATCCCTGAGCATTCTCTGTAGCCAAACTACTGAAGGGGGGGGGGGGTACTACTTGTACCTCTTGAGGCTGAGTTGTTCTCCCTCCGAAACTGCTGCCCTAACCTTGGGCTGAATTGGGAAAACTAGCTGCATTGGTATAACCTCCGAGGCATAGTTAACTTGGTCCCATGGGTATGGGCGACGGGAGTCTGTGCTACTCCCCCCACCCGAGATGTGGCAGGAGCAAGTGGAATCAACCCTTCCTGAGCTAGAGTGCCAAACATGCTCAAACACTGGGCAAGATTCTCCTGAAGTGCAGGGGTAGTAATAGGCATCTCAGGTGCCTGCTCTCCAACTGGAGCTACTGGTGGCTCTGCTGCAGCAGCTCGTGCAGGTGCTCTGGCTGCACCATGTGGTCTTCCTCAGCCCTAGCTCGGCCTCTACCCCGGCACTGTCCTCTTGCGGCTCCAACAGGGGGCGTGGATGTATGATCATCGGATCCAGTTGTGCGTGTCCTCACCATCTACGAGAGAATAGAAAGATAAGGGTTTAGAATTTCTAAGTCAACAAATGCACACGATAAGGAATCAAAGAAGTGGACATTTTCCTAACAGTCTCATAGCCTCCCGAATATAAGTACAGACATCTCTGTACCGATCCGCTAGACACTACTAAACCTGCTTGTGACTCATAACACCTATGAACCTAGAGCTCTAATACCAACTTACCACGACTCCAAATTCACCCTCCGTACGATGTTATGATGACATCTAGTCTCTAAGACTAGGTAAGCCTAACAATTTTTGCGGAAATACATAAAATAAAACTGAAGCTAAATTCTCAACATATGAAATAAATATAAACCTGCAATGCAATAATTTCAACTCCCAAAACCTGATAGAAATAAGTCACAAGATTCTAAGAATTTATTCTGAGTGTCTTAATACATCAGAGTCTAAAGAAAAATCAGGAAGACAACATAATAAGGATAAATGGGGACTCCGAGGTGTGCGGACGTTGGCAGATGTACCTTGAAGTCTCCGTGTACAGCTAGTTCACTAATACTTGGTATGATAGGAATTACCTGGATCTGTACAAAACGATGTGCATAAGAGTAGTATGAGTACACCACAGCGGTACCCAGTAAGTGCCAAGCCTAACTTCGGTAGAGTAGTGATGAGGTCATGTCAGACGCTACTAGAAATAATAATAAATAAGGCAGAAATTTATAATAGTGTAATGAAGTGACTGAGAAATAAATGAAATGTACAGAAAGATAACAACACAACAATTAGAGATAAACAATAGGGGTGCTCCCGAGGTACCGCCTTGTAGTCCCAAAAGTAAATTTGCAATACAGGGGGATCTCCCGAGGAATCGCCTCGTAGTCCTAAAAGTAAATATGCAGTATAGGGGGATCTTCCGGAGAACCTCCTCGTAGTCCCAAATGTAAATATGCCGTACAGGGGATCTCCTGAGGAACCGCCTCGTAGTCCCAAAAGTAAATATGCAATACAGGGGGATCTCCCGAGGGACCGCAAGTAGTCCCAAAAGTAAATACGTAGCAGGTAGTCGGAGGAACAACAAATTTTCAGCAAGAAATCTTACAGTTAAAGATTTAAATCAAATCATGGAAAGCAGGTAATTCAGCTAAGCATGTTGCACATATTGCGCGTAAGAGTTAAGGCACGTGACATGTGATATTACCCTAAACATGATCACTATATATGCTAAGGAAACTCAATTAAAGAATTTAAAAGAAAACTACTCAGCAAGAATCGATATTTCCAAATTTAGCCTGTGTACGCACTCGTCACCTCGCATACACGACGCTCACATATCACAAAATGTTACAACAGTTTCAAATCCTAAGGGGATTTCCCCCACATAGGGTTAGATAAGTCATTTACCTCACGCTAAGCTCAATCAGTCAATAAGAATGTCTTTCCCTCGATTTTCGGACTCCGATCGGCTCGAATCTAGTCACAATTTATTCGATTCAGTCAATACAAATTATAGAAATTAATTCCATATGAAAATACAGTTTTTTCAACAAAACCTCAAAATTTAACTCAATAATTGCTTGTGGGTTCCACATCTCGGAACCCGAAAAAAGTTACAAAATATGAACGCTCATTCAACCACGAGTCCAACCATACCAAATTTACAAACTTTCGACATCAACTCAACCTCCAAATCTCAAATTCTTATTTTGCAATCCCTAGGCCCAAATCCACTAATTTCACCCCGAAAATATGTAATCTAGTCGAAATACTCAATGATAATCTAATATTATTGACTAACAATGATCACAAGTGACTTGCCTCATGTTTTTCCTTGAATTCTTTCTGCAAATTGCCCTAAAATCGTGTTGAAAATGTCCAAAATGATAAAAACTCGGAACACTCTATTTTTGTTCACTGCCCAGAGGTTTCGCTTCTACAGAATTTTTAACCGCATCTGTGGTTTCGCTTTTGCGTTAAATCTCCCGCTTCCGTGACAGCCTTTGCTTTTGCATACAAAGAGTCTACTTCTGCGATGAAGCGTCTGCTTCTGCGGTCCCAAGCGCACCTGCGATCCTACGTCCACATCTGCGGTCGCGCAGATACAGAATTTTCCTCCGCACCTGTGGCCACTGCTCCACTCTCCCTTTTCCACTCCTACGCTCTCTTTTGCGAGCTCGTACCTGCGAGCCAAATTTCGCAGGTGCGATTGCATCAGATGACAGAAAGTTTCTAGATTTGTTCTAAGTCCAAATTTCGATCCGTTAACCATTTGAAACTCACTCGATGACCGCGCAACCTCAACCAAATACACCAACAAGTCCTAAAACAACATACGAACTTAGTCGAAGCCTCAAATCATATTAACCAATGCTAAAAACACGTATCATACCTCAATTCAAGCCTAATTGAACTAAGAAACTACAACTTCTACATTCGATGCCGAAACCTATCAAATCAAGTCTGATTGACCTTAAAATTTGCACACAAGTCATAAATGACATAACGGACCTATTTAAATTTTCAGAATCGGATTCTGACCACAATATCAAAAAGTCAACTCCCCGGTCAAACTTCCAAGCTTAAATTTCAATTTTAGTCATTTCAAGCCTAATTTAACTATGTACTTCCAAATAATTTTTCGGACACGCTCCTAAGTCCAAAATTACCATACAGAGCTATTGGAAGCATCAAAACTCTATTCCGGGGTCGTTTACACATAATTCAACATTTGGTTAATAATTTTCAACTTAAGTTTTCATCCTTAAGACTAAGTGTGTCAATTCATTTCCAAACCTCACCGGACCCGAACTGACTACCCTGGAAAGTCACATAACAGCTATAAAGTACAAAATGAGAAGTAAATGGGGGAATGGGGCTACAACTCTCAAAACGACTAGCTAGTTCATTACAAGTTATCTCTTGTTCATGGCAGCTCTAGACTTATGCAAATTTGTTTATGTACATTTCAAATAGATGTTGTATTTTATTTCATACCAGACTTGTAAATTCTAAATCTTTGACTCTCATGATTTGTACTACCAGTCCTTGAAAATTCTTGTATAAAGGCAGTTTTATTATCATTTCTTTCTGGAAAAATCTCATTAATTTGGATAGTTGTTAATTGGCTTACCTGCCGGTTTGGGATTTAGGGTCCAAGTGAGTGAAGCTTCCTCATCCGGACTATCCAAATCGTATGTCTGCCACCACTGGTATGCTGCTCCTCTTAGATGGAATGTCATGAAAGAAACCCTACTACAATCCACAATACTCAGAGTACAGAGGATGCGGTGATATTCTTCTAGAAAACCCTGAGCTTCCTCTGAAGCCAAACTTCTAAAAGTGGGAGGGTGGTACTTCTTGTACCTCTTGAGCCTAAGTTGTCCCCCCTCCAAAACTGCTTCCCTAACCTCGGGCTGAATTGGGACAACTGTCTATACTGGTATAACCTCCGGAGCATGGTCAACTTGGGCCTGTGGCTCTAGGGTACAGGCGACGGGAGTCTGTGCTCCTCCCTCGACCCGAGATGTGGCAGGAGCAAGTGGAATCAACCCTGCCTGAGCTAGAGTGCCAAACATGCTCAAAACTTGGGCAGAAGTCTCCTGAAGTGCAGGGGTAGAAACAGGCATCTCAGGTGCCTGCTCTGTTACTGGAGCTACTAGTGGCTCTGATGCAACAGCTCGTGCAGGTGTTCTGGATGCACCACGTGGTCTTCATCGGACTCTAGCTCGGCCTCTTCCCCGGCCTCGGCCTCGGCCTCTTGCGGCTCCAACAGGGGGCGTGGGTGTCTGATCATCGGATCCAGTTGTGCGTTTCCTCACCATCTGTGAGAGAATAGAAAGACAAGGGTTTAGAATTTCGACGTCAATAAATGCGCACAATAAGGAATCAAAGAAGTGAACATTTTCCTAATCTCATAGCCTCCGGAATATAAGTACAGACGTCTCTGTACCGATCCATGATACTCTACTAAACCTACTTGTGCCTCATAACACATATGAACCTAGAGCTCTGATACCAACTTGTCACGACCCCAAATTCACCCTCCGTAGAATATCGTGATGACACCTAGTCACTAAGACTAGGTAAGCCTAACAATGTTTGCGCAAAAAACATAAGATAAAGCTTAAGCCAAATTCTTAACATATGAAATAAATATAAAACTGCAATCCAATAATTTCAACTCCGAAAACCCGATAGAAATAAGTCACAGGCTTCTAAGAATTTATTCTGAGTGTCTAAATATATCAGAGTCTAAAGAGAAATCAGGAAGACAACATAATAAGGATAGAGGGGGACTCCGAGGTGTGCGGACATTGGCAGATGTACCTTGAAGTCTCCGTGTATAGCTAGTTCACTAATACCTGGTCTGATAGGAAGTACCTGAATCTACACAAAAAGATGTGCAGAAGCATAGTATGAATACAATACAGCGGTACCCAGTAAGTGCCAAGCCTAACCTCGGTAGAGTAGTGACGAGGTCAGGTCAGGTCCTACTGGAAATAATAATAAATAAGGTAGAAATTTATTATAGTGTAATGAAGTGACTGAGAAATAAACGAAATTTACAGATAAATAACAACTCAACAATTAAAGGTAAACACCAGGGGCGCTCCCGAGGTACCGCCTCGTAGTCCCTAAAGTAAATCTGCAGTACAGAGGGATCTCCCGAGGAACTGCCTCGTAGTCCCAAAAGTAAATATGCAGTATACGGGGATCTCTCGAGGAACTGCCTCATAGTCACAAAAGTAAATATGCCGGAGGGGGATCTCCCGAGGAACCGTCTCGTAGTCTCAAAAGTAAATATACAGTACATGGGGATCTCCCGAGGGACCGCCTCGTAGTCCCAAAAGTACATATGTAGCAGATAGTCGGAGGAACAACAAATTTTCAGCAAGAAATCTTACAGTTAAAGATTTAAATCAAATCAAGAAAAACAGGTAATTCAGCTAAGCATGTTGCACATATTGCACGTAAGAGTTAAGGCACTTCATATTACGCTAAACATGATCACTACATATGCTAAGGCAACTCAATTAAAGAATTTAAAAGAGGACTACTCAGCAAGAACCGATATTTCTAAATTTAGCCCGTATACACACTCTTCACCTCGCGTACACGGCGCTCACATATCACAAAATGTTACAACAGTTTCGAATCCTAAGGGGATTTCCCCCATATAGGGTAAGATAAGTCACTTACCTCACACCAAGATCAATCAGTCAATGAGAATGCCTTTCCCTCAATTTTCCGTCTCCGATCGTCTCGAATCTAGTTACAATTAATTCAATTCAGTCAATACAAATTATAGGAATTAATTCCATATGAAAATACAAATTTTTCTACAAAGTCCGGAAATATAACTCAAAAATGTCTCGGAACATGACAAATGTTACAAAATATGAACGCCCATTCAACTACGAGTCCAACCATACCAAATTTACCAAATTCTGACATCAACTCGACCTCAAAATCTCAAATTCTTAATTTGAAATTCATACGCCCAAATCCTCTAATTTCACCTTGAAAATATGTAATCTAATCGAAATACTCAATGATAATCCAATATTATTGACTAACAATAATCACAAGTGACTTAACTCAAGTTTTTCCGTGAATTCTCTCTCAAAATCGCCCCAACTCCGTGTTGAAAATGTCCAAAAATGACAAAAACTTGGAACCCTCTATTTTTGTACACTGCCCAGAGTTTCCGCTTCTGCGGAATTTTTAACCGCATCTGCGGTTCCGCTTTTGCGGTAAATCTCTCTCTTCTGCAACAGCCTTCGCTTCTGCGGACAAGAAGTCCGCTTCTGCGGTCCCAAGCACACCTGCGATCTTATATCCGCATTTGCGGTCGTGTAGATGCGGAATTTTCGTCTGCACCTGCGGCAACTGCTCCACTCTCCCTTTTCTGCTTCTGTGCTCCCACGCTCACTTCTGCGAGCTCACACCTGCAAGCCAAATTCCGCAGGTGCGATTGCATCAAATGACAGAATGTTTCCAGCTTTGTAATAAGTCCAAATTTCGATCCGTTAACCATCTGAAACTCACTCGAAGCCCCCGGAACCTCAACCAAATACACCAACAAGTCCTAAAACATCATACAAACTTAGTCGAAGCTTCAAATCACATCAACCAATGCTAAAAACACAAATCATACCTCAATTCAAGTCTAATGAAACTAAGAAATTCTAACATCTACATTCGATACCGAAACCTATCAAATCAAGTCCGATTGACCTCAAATTTTGCACACAAGTCATAAATGACATAACGGACCTATTCAAATTTTCAGAATCGAATTCCGACCCCGATATCAAAAAGTCAACTCCTCGATCAAACTTCCAAGCTTAAAGTTTTATTTTAGCCATTTCAAGCCTAATTTAACTACGGACTTCCAAATACTTTTTTGGACACGCTCCTAAGTCCAAAATCACCATACAGAGCTATTGGAATCATCAAAACTCTATTCGAGGGTCGTTTATACATAAGTCAACATCCGATTGATATTTCTTAACTTAAGTTTTCATCCTTGAGACTAAGTGTCTCAATTCATTCCGAAACCATACTAGACCCGAACTGACTACCCCGAAAAGTCACATAATAGCTATAAAGTACAGAATGAATAGTAAATAGGAAAACGGGGGTACAACTCTCAAAACGATTGGCCGGGTCGTTACAAGTTGCCTGTTGTTCATGGCAGATCTAGACTTATGAAAATCTGTTATGTACATTTCAAATAGATGTTGTATTTTATTTCATACCAGACTTGTAAATTCTAAATCTTAGACGCTCATGATTTGTACTACCAGTCTTTTGGAATTCTTGTATAAAGGCAGTTTTATTGTCATTTCTTTCTGGAAAAAACTCATTAATTTGGATAGTTGTTAATTGGCTTACCTGACAGGTTGGATTAGGTGCCATCACGACTAAGTAGATTTTGGGTCGTGACAAAATAAGTCCAGAACCAAAATATTGTATATTTTGACTCGAGAGACAAAAATAGGTAAAAAACGTGTTGAGTACCATATTACGTATAACGCATCTAAAAGATGCGCTATACCTTAACGGCCAGTTACCCCGTTAAGTTATAGCGCATGTAATATATGCGTTATACCCAGTATTTGCATCCATAATAATTTACTGCATAGCGCATCAATTATATACGCTATGCATAAACATGAACGAGATTTGTTTCGCTTTCAAAATACAGTGGTCATTTTTAAAATCTGACAACTCTTCGTACATGTTATGACACCAAAGTCTATTTTCTTTCTTGTTTGAAATCAAGGATTAAAGGCACTTACTAGCCAATCATAATACTGATATTTAAAGATTATTCAATGCATGTTATTTTTAATATACCAAAACCAATAAGTTAAGATTAGTTATCGACTGGTTGGTTTTGGTGTATTAAAAATAACATGCATTGGATAATTTTAAAAAAATATATATTTATGTACAAAACTACCCTTCACATTCTTTGGAAATGATTTGAAAAGGGTTTAGAAACATATTTATGTCTCTATACATGTTTATTCATGTATTAAAAATTATGATATTGTTAATGTCATGATTTGCTATTCTTAAGGGATGTACCAAAGTCTACAAATCACTTATTATGAACCGGAGAGAGTATCAAATAACCCCTAAGTGGCTAATAAGTGTCTTTAAGGGATAGCACTAAGTTAAGTAGCTAATAGTACTTTTTAGGTGACGGTTAAATATCAATATTATGATTGGCTAGTAATTGCCTTTAATCCTTGCTTTCAAACAAGAAAGAAAAATGGACTTTGGTGTCATAACATGTACGAAGTGTTGTTAGATTTTAAAAATGACCAAAGTATTTTGAAAGCGAAAGGAATCTCGCTCATGTTTATGCATAGCAGTCAATTATTTGTCACGACCCGACCTGTCGTTTTAAGAATTTATGCTCTATTCAGCGACTAAAGGTCTCGAGCAACTTCTTAATATGTATTATGACTTATGTGTGCGGTCAAGTTTGGTTTTTGGAAGGTTCAAATTAAATTGGAAGAACAATCCTTTTTAAAGCTTAAATAAAAAGAGTTGACCGGAGTTTGACTTTTGAAAAAATAACTCCGGAATAGGATTTTGATGATGTCAATAGCTTCTTATGGTGATTTCAGACTTAGGCGTATGTCTGAATTTGAATTTGGAAGTCCGTAGGACAATTTGACGCATTTTGGTGAAAGTTGAAAAATAGAAGATTTTTAGAAAGTTTGACTGGAAGTTGACTTTATTGATATAGGGGTCAAAATTCGATTCCGAAAATTGGAATAGCTCCATTATGACATTTAAGACTCGTGTGCAAAATTTAAAGTCATTCCGGATTGATTTGATACATTTCGGCGTAAATTATAGAATTTGGAAAATTCATAAACTCATGATTTGATTCGAGGCACGATTCCTAATTTCGACATCGTTTGATGTGATTTGAGGCCTTGAGGAGGTTCGCGTTATGTTATGGGACTTGTTGGTATGTTAGGATAGAGTCCCGAGGGGCTTGGGTGAGTTTCGAGATAGTTTCGAACCATTTCTAAACCATGTTTATTTGCTGGTTTTGGCCACAGAGGTGTGCATCACGATCCAGGACAAACGGTCACGACTGCGAAGGGCAATTTTTCTGTTTCGACACTGTGAATCGCGATCGCGGAAACCTTTTTGCGATCGCGTGGAGGAAAATTCTGCTGCACTGACCTTACGTTGGAAGCTTATATCTTGCAATATATAAGAAATTTGGAGATGATCTAAAAATAAAAGTTGTAGACCTTTAAGTCTAGTTTTCAGAAAGTCAAATTATTTGGTGTTTGGAGTTGAGTACAAAAGGTTATGGCTAATATACTACATGCTATCTGAGAAGAGTTTGGGAAGAGTTAATAAAATTTGTTCATCGCGATCGCCGGGAATTGGCCACTATTCCATAGATTAAAATTGTTCTGGAAAACTTTTGTGCTTCGCGATCGCAAGGAATTGTCCGTGATCGCAAAGGGTAAGTCCCTGGACAGAACATATATTCGAGGGTTTGGTCATTTTCTTCATGTTTTGGATTTTTGGAGCTAGGTTTTGGAATATTCTGGAGGGATATTTCACAAGCTTGATTGGGGTAAGTGTTCTACATCCGAAAGTGATTATATTTCACAAATCCATGGTTATATTCATCGTTTAATTCGAGTTTTGATGGAAAAAATTGAGATTTTTGTAAAATCTTTCAAAAACTAAAATTTTAGATTTGGAGGTCGACTCATTATCGGAATTTGATAAAATTGGTATGGTTGAACTCGTATCGAAATGAGTGTTCAAATTTAGTGAAAATTCTGTCAGATTCCGAGAAGCGATCCCCGCATTGACTTTTGGTTGACTTTTTAATGTAAAATTATACGTTGACGTTTTATTATCCGTAATTATTTTCGATAAATTTTATTGAAGTTATACAATTAATTTGGATAGATTTGAGTTGTTCGGAGGTCAATTCAAGCAATAAGGCTATTTTGGAATATTAGCATAATTTCAAAAAGGTAATTATCTTTCCTAACCATGAGTGGGGCAATTACCCCTTAGGCGTTGAGTCTTATGTGAAATGTTTTTAATTGAAAACCATGTACGCGAGGTGAGGAGTACGTACTTGGTTTATATGTGCAAATTATATCGGTTGAAATTCGTAGACGCCCTTATGTATTAAATTGGAAATAATTATTGGAACTTAGTAAATCCTTGATTTGTCATGCCTCATTCCCTGTTTGTCGAGTTTCTATTTTATATGATAATTTGGTGCGATTGCCACTTGGATTTTTATGTGAATTACGTGTATTTGTTGATTTGATATTTCTTGGAAATAATCACATTATGGATTTTTCATCTGCAAATAATTAATTAAATAAGTTTAAATTAAGGCATTTATATATTTATCTAAAAATTGGATTAAAGAAGGCGTTGTTCCTTGATGAATTATTTTCCAATTCATGTTGTTGAAATTTGGTGTGATTGCCACTTGGAGTTTTATGTAAATTCCGTGTATTTTTTGATTTGATATTTTATAGAAATAATTACATTATGGATTTCTCATCTGCAAATAATTAATTAAATAAGTTTAAATTGAGGCGTTTATATATCTATCTAAAATTTGTATTAAAGAAGGCGTTGTTCCTTGATGTATTATTTTCCAGTTCATGTTGTTGAAATTGGTATTGCGTTATAAAAGTCGTAAATCATATTGAGGCAAAGTGTTAAATTGTAAAATATTATTCTGTTGAGTTGTTCACTCCCGAATATTTTTGTTAAGATTTTGTGCACATTATGGTCAAGCCATGGGCTCCTTATTGTGAAAAATAATATATTATTGATTTCTGTGGCAACTTGTAATATGTGGTGATATTTGAGCACTTGACGTTTAATTTGTGATATGTTGTGATAATTGAGCACTTGAGGTGCAATTTATAATATGTTGTTATATTTGAGCACTTGACGTACAATTCGTGATATGTTGTGATAATTGAGCACTTGAGGTGCAATTTATAATATGTTGTTATATTTGAGCACTTGACGTACAATTCGTGATATGTTGTGATAATTGAGCACTTGAGGTGCAATTTATAATATGTTGTTATATTTGAGCACTTGACGTACAATTCGTGATATGTTGTGATAATTGAGCACTTGAGGTGCAATTTATAATATGTTGTTATATTTGAGCACTTGACGTACAATTCGTGATATGTTGTGATAATTGAGCACTTGAGGTGCAATTTATAATATGTTGTTATATTTGAGCACTTGACGTACAATTCGTGATATGTTGTGATAATTGAGCACTTGAGGTGCAATTTATAATATGTTGTGATATTTGAGCACTTGAGGTGCAAGTTGTAACGACCCAACCAGTCGTTTAACCTTCTAGAACCTCGTTCCCCTAAATAAGACTCCCTGTATGTTCTTTTATTATTTTATGACTTGCGGGGAGGATTAGTTCAGGAATTGGAAGGGTTCGGGTTGAAACCGGAACACTTGGTTCTGTAGTTTGGCTTTAAAAGGGCCAAGTTTAACTTCGGTCAAATTTTTGAGTAAACGACCTCAAAATCGGGATTTGATGGTTCCGGTAGATTCGTATGATGATTTTGGATTTGGGCATATGTTCGGATCGGGTTTTGGATGACCCGGGAGCGTTTAGGCGCCTAATAGTGAAAATTGACTCTTTGAAGGTTTTAAAGTTCTTTAAATTTGGTTTGGACTAGGTTTTGGAGTAATTGAGGTCTGTTTGGAATTCAGACCCTGGGAATAGTTCCGTATGGTGATTTAAAATTTGCACGCAAAATTTGGTGTCATTCCGAGTAGTCTAAGTACGATTCAGCGCGTTCGGGGCAATTTGGAAACTTTAAGTTCATATTTTGATTCAATCCAGTTTTGGGGTGCGATTCTTGGTTTCGTTGTTGATTTATGCGTTTTGATAGTTCGAGCAGGTCTGTATTATGTTTACAGACTTGTTGGTCCATTTAGATGGGGTCCCAAGTGGCTCGGGTGAGTTTTGAACCACCCGGAGCTAAGTTGGAAAAACTAGATTTTTCAGTTCTGGTTTCCTTCTTCGCAAATGCGGAAGGTCTCTCGCATTCGCGATGAAGGAATTTGTGGAGCTGGGTAGTTACCGTTTGCGTTAGCGGGAAGGGGGTCGCGTTCGTGAATCTTGGGGATCCCAGGCCTATGCATTTGCGAAGGCTTTCTCGCGTTCGCATAGAAGGACGGGGCAAGGGAGGGATCAGTGTATTTTACCTATCGCGTTCGCGAAGGGTAGGCCAGGTAAGCCTTCGCATTCGCGAGACATCTGTCGCGTTCGCGAAGAGTATGTTAAGGTCTTGGTGAATTTTTCCTTCGCGAAAGCGAGGCCTTTACCGTGTTCGCGAAGAAGGGCTTTACTGTGCTGGGCAAAATGTCTTAAAACGGGGCTCGGCATGTTTTTAGACCATTTTCTCCATTCTTGGGAAATGTTGGAGCTTTTTGAGAGGGATGTTCACCTAGAAACTTGGAGGTAAGTTAATTCTACCTATTGTGAGTTAAATACATAGATTATGGGTAGATTATAACATGTAAATTATGGAAATCATGGGTTTAGATGAAAAACCTAGGTTTTGATAAACATGAGATTTTAACCACGAAAATGATTATGGAATGGGATGAAAATTATATATTTGAGTTCATAAGGTTATGGGTGACGATCTCCTCCGAAACTTTTCGGAATCCGGGCACGGGGACCCGGGATAAACTTTAGGAATTTTACCGTCTTGGGTTGGGTAACTACTAAAATAGATAAATTATGAAATTGTGAGTAATTATTGATTAAATTATATAACGTTTGGATAGTTTTGAATTTTCGGTACGAAATTGAGGCTTTAACGCGAATTTGTGATCGGGAAGTGAGTTTTGAGACGAGGTAAGTCTCTTTTCTAACCTTGTAAGAGGGAATTTAGCCCATAGGTGTTTTAAATAAATATTTGTTCCTAATTGTAGGGGCTACGTACGTACGAGGTGACTAGAGTCTGTACGTAGCTACTATTATGCTATTGTTCGGGTAGTTTTAGGACCCAATTCATGAACTATTTGGAAGTTTTGCACCATACTTGTTAGTTTAAAATGCTTAAATTATATTAGTATTTGTTGGAGAAATTGTGAAAGATCGCTAATGAAATTCATGTTATTTTTATATAAAACCTCAAAAATGTTTAAGTCAAATGCTTATAAAATATCCTCCTCTTCTTGTGGAGCGGGCTGAATGCCTCGGCAGTAGATTGATGCATCTATGGTTTGTGTCGCTCGACCCTGGCACTCTACACAATATTCTGGATTAGGCCGTATAACCTCGGCATAAATCGTACTTAATAATAAAAATTACACGATGAATTGACATTGTTATTGTAGTTTGTGAAGATAAATGACTTATTGGAAATTATGGAGTTGTGAAAGAATTATTTATTCCTGCTTGCTAAGGAAACTTTGCTATTATTCACATCAATCATGTTTATTTAAATATTTTTATCTTAATATTATTGACCCATAGTAAGTGTCGAAGTCGACTTCTCGTCACTTCTTCTTCGAGATTAGACTTGATACTTACTGGGTACACGTTATTTACGTACTCATCCTGCACTTTTTGTGCAGGATCTGAGACAGGTGCATCAGGCGGTCCTATCGGCGCGTATCCCCGATATCCCGAGGTCTAGTGGTGAGCTGCTTTCTGAGCCATTCTGCAACTCCTAGAGCCTCTCCTTTGTATTTGTATTCTTTGTATTTTATGTTCAGACAGTAGTTAAAGTTTTGTATAAACTACTAGATGCTCATACACTTGTGACACCAGATCTCGGCACACACCTTAGTGGAATTGTGGTTTTGAACTTATTACTTGATTTTATTTGTTTAAACCTTTTAATTTCTTTAATCTTTCAAATAAGGAAGTTTAATTATTTACAGACTTATTAAAAGAGGAAATATATGTTTAGTTCACTAGTTGGCTAGCCTAGCGGTGATGTTGGGTGCCATCACGACCTATATGTGAAATTGGGTCATGACAACATGGTATCAGAGCATTAGGGTAACGTAGGTCTCATAAGTTATGAGCAGGCCTAATAGATTCTTGCGGATCGGTGCGGAGACGTCTGTACTTAACCTCGAGAGGCTATACGATGTTAGGAAATTACCTTTCTTCATATCCTATCGTGCAGTTGATATAGTACTAAGTATCTTTCTCTTATTCTCTCACAGATGTTGAGAACGCGCTCTTCGGAGGTTCCAAACCAGGGAAAAGCTATTCCCCCTGTTGCTAGAAGCCGAGGCAGAGGCCGGGGTAGGGCTCCATCCCATGGTAGGGGACGAGGACATCCCAGCAGAGGAGAGGACATTAGCTTTGGACATTCAGTCCTTGGCTAACGTACTTGTGAGGATGGATATTTCAGAGCCCAATCGAGTTCTTGCATGTGTTGTTGCCCAGTCTTCACTATTTGAGTGGATCAAGGCTCGCCCGTTTTATGATCAACACTTGTCGGTTCATCAAGAGACGGTACTACTGAGTGGTGCCAAGGAGGTTACTATCGCAAAAGATGGTGTTCTGCAACTCCAGGGTCGTCTATATGTTCCTAAGGTGGATGGACTGAGGGAAAAGATCCTAGAGGAGGCACACAGTTCTCGGTATTCTATTCATCCAGGTTCTAAGAAGATGTATCGCGACCTGAGGAAACATTATTGGTGGTGGCGAATGAAGAAGGACATAGTTGAGTATGTAGCTAGGTGCCTAAATTTCCAGCATGTTAAGTATGAGCACTAGAGGCCACGTGTCCTACTCCAGCAGATGACTATACCAGAGTGGAAATGGGAGCACATTACTATGGACTTCGTAGTTGGGCTGTCGTGGACCTTGCAAAAGTTTGATGCACCTTGGGTCATTGTCGACAAGTTGACCAAGTCGGCACACTTCATTCCAGTTGTGACTAGGTATACTTCAGAGAGGTTGGGCCAGATTAATATCCAGGAGATAGTTCAGTTGCACGGCGTGCCTGTTTCCATCATATGAGATAGAGGCCCTCACTTCACATTTCTGGAGAGCAGTATAGAGTGAATTGGGGACCCATGTAGAGCTTAACACCGCCTTTCACCCGCAAACTGACAGGCAATCGGAGCAGACAGTTTAGATCTTGGAGGATATGCTCAGGGCATGTGTAATTGACTTCGGAGGTCAATGGGATCGTTTCATTCCTTTCGCCAAGTTTTCTTATAACAACAGTTACCAATCTAACATCGAGATGGCTCCATTTGAGGCTTTATGTGATCGGCGGTGTCGTTCGCCCATCGGATGGTTTGAGCCCGGCGAGGCTAAGTTATATGGTACTGATTTAGTGAAGGATGCCTTGGACAAAGTAAAGTTGATTCAGGAGAGACTTCATACAGCACAGTCTAGGCAGAAGAGTTACATGGATCAGAAAGCACATGATTTATCATTTATGGTAGGTGCAAAAGTTCTCTTGAAGGTTTCGCCGATGAAGGGAATCATGAGATTTGGGAAGAAGGGCAAGTTGAGCCCAAGGTTTATAGGCCCATTTGAGGTGTTGAGACGAGTTGGGGAGGTTGCTTACGAGCTTGCTTTGCCTCCCAATCTATCAGGAGTTCATCCGATTTTTCATGTATCTATGCTCCGGAGGTATCATGTCGACCTGTCACATGTGTTAGACTTCAGCACAGTTCAGCTATATGAGAGCTTGGGTTATGAAGAGGAACGAGTTGCCATTGTTAATAGGCAGGTTTGCCAGTTGACGTCCAAGAAGATTTCTGCGGTAAAAGTGCAGTGGAGGGGAAAACCAATCGAGGAAGAGACTTGGGAGCCCGAGGAGGACATGCGGAGCAGATATCCACACTTATTCAGCACTCCAGGTATGATTCTAAACCCGTTCGAGGATGAACGTCTGTTTAAGAGGTGGAGAATGTAACGCCCCAACCGGTCATTTAGCCTTCTAGAACCTCGTTACCCTATATAAGACTCCTCGTATGTGCTTTCATTATTTTATGACTTGCAGGGATGGTTAGTTCAGGAATTGGAAGGGTTCGGGTTGAAATCGAAACACTTGGTTCCTTAGTTTGGCTTTAAAGGGCCAAGTTTGTCTTCGGTCAACGTTTTGAGTAAACGACCTCATAATTGGGATTTGACGGTTACAATAGGTTCTTATGATGATTTTGGACTTGGATGTATGTTCAGATCGGGTTTTGGATGATCCGGGAGCGTTTCAGCGCCTAACAGTGAAAGTTGGCTCTTTGAAGGTTTTAAAGTTTTTTAAATTTGGTTTGGATTAGGTTTTGGAGTAATTGAGGTCCGTTTGGAATTCGGAGCTTGGGAATAGTTCTGTATGGTGATTTACGAAAATTAGGCATCATTCCGAGTAGTCTAAGTACGATTAGGCACCTTCGGAGCAATTTGAAAACTTGAAGTTCATATTTTGATTCAATTCAGCTTTGGGGTGCGATTCTTGGTTTCGTTGTTGATTTATGAGTTTTAAGAGTTTGAGCATGTCCGTATTATGTTTACATACTTGTTGGTGCATTTAGACGAGGTCCCGACTGGCTCGGGTGAGTTGTGAACCACCCGGAGCTAAGTTGGAAAAACCAGATTTCTAGTTCTTGTTTCCTTCTTCGCGAACGCGGAAGGTCTCTCGCGTTCGCGATGAAGGAATTTGGGGAGATGGGCTGTTACCCTTCGTGTTCGCGGGAAGGGGGTCACATTTGTGAAGCTTGGGGATCCTAGGCCTACGCGTTCGCGAAGGCCTTCTCGCATTCGCATAGAAAGACGGGGCCTGGGAAGGATCAATGTATTTTACCCTTCGCGTTCGCAAAAGAGCTCACGCATTCGCGAAGGGTAGGCCAGGTAAGCCTTCACATTCACGAGATCCCTATCGCATTCGCAAGGAGCAGTTTAAGGTCTTGGGGAATTTTGCCTTTGCGAACGCGAGGCCTTTACCGCGTTCGCGAAGAAGGGCTTTACTGTGCTGGCAGAATGTCTTAAAAACGGGGCTCAGCCATTGTTTAGCCCATTTTCTCCATTCTTGGGCGATTTAGGAGCTTTTTGAGAGGGGTGTTCACCTACAAACTTGGAGGTAAGTTAATTCTACCTATTGTAAGTTAAATACATAGATTATAGATAGATTATAATATGTAAATTGTAGAAATCAAGGGTTTAGATGAAAAACCTAGGTTTTGATAAACAAGAGATTTTAACCACGAAAATGGTTATCGAATGGGATAAAATTTGTATATTTGAGTTCTTAAGGTTATGGGTGACGATTTCCTCCGAACATTTTTAGAATTCGGGCACGTGGGCCGGGGTAAATTTTAGGAATTTTACCATTTTGGGTTGGGTAATTACTCAAATAGATAAATTATGAAATTTTGAGCATTTATTGATTAAATTATATAACGTTTGACTAGTTTCGGATTTTCGGCACCAAATTGAGGCTTTAACGTGAAATTGTGATCGGGAAGTGAGTTCTGAGACGAGGTAAGTCTCTTGTCTAACCTTGTAAGAAGAAATTTACCCCATACATGATTTAAATAAATATTTGTTCCTAATTGTGGGGGCTACGCACATACGAGATGACGAGAGTCCATGCGTAGCTACTATTATGCTATTGTTCGGGTAGTTTTAGGACCCAATTCATGAATTATTTAGAATTTTTGCACCATACTTATTAGTTTAAAATGCTTAAATTATATTAGTATTTGTTGGAGAAATTGTGAAAGATCGCTAATGCAATTCGTATTATTTTTGTATAAAACCTCAAAAATGTTTAAGTCATATGCTTATAAAATATTCTCCTCTTCTTGTGGAGTGGGCTGAACGCCTCGGCAGTAGATAGATGCATTTATGGTTCATACCGCTCGACCCTCGGCATTGTATATATTATTCTGGATTGGGCCGTATAACCTCGGCATAAATCGTGCTTAATAATAAGAATTACACGGTGCATTGACATTTTTGTTGTAGTTTGTGAAGATAAATGACTTATTGGAAATTATGGAGTTGTGAAAGAATTATTTAGTCCTGCTTGCTAAGGAAAATTTGTTATTATTCACATAAACTGTGTTTATTTAAATATTTCTATCTTAATATTATTGACCCATAGTAAGTGTCGAAGTCGGCTTCTCGTCACTACTTCTTCGAGATTAGACTTGATACTTACTGGGTACACGTTATTTACATACTCATGCTACACTTGCTGCACTTTTTGTGCAGGATCTGAGACAGGTGCATCAGGTGGTCCTACCGGCGCATATCCCCGATATTCTGAGGCCTAGTGGTGAGCTGCTTTCTGAGCCGTTCTGCAACTCCAAGAGCCTCTCATTTGTATTTGTATTCTTTCTATTTTATGTTCAGACAATAGTTAAAGTTTTGTATAAACTACTAGATGCTCATACACTTGTGATACCAGATCTCGGCACACACGTTAGTGAAATTATGGTTTTGAACTTATTACTTGGTTTTATTTGTTTAAATCTTTTATTTTCTTAAATCCTACAAATAAGAAGTTTAATTATTCGGAGACTTAATAAAAGAGGAAATATATGTTTAGTTCACTAGTTGGCTTGCCTAGCGGTGATGTTGGGCGCCATCACGACCTATAGGTAAAATTGGGTCGTGACACAAGTTGTGTTATGCTGTGATATTTGGGCACTTGAGGTGCGATTTGTGAAATATTATGATATTGATACGCATGTGGTGATATAAGATCAAGGTATTGAAACGCATGCAGTGAGATAAGGTGGGCTTGATACGCATGACTAGTAGGGGAACTACTAGAAGTCATGTGGTGTGATAAGTGGGCTAAAGCGCAGGATGTTATTTCGGGAAAAAAACATTTTAAAAACTAATGTGAAGGCTCCCGTGGTGATATAAGGAAAGATTAAAATTTATTTATGATTTGGGACTACGAGGCGATACCTTGGAAGTGCCCCTTTGTTGAAATGTATTTATGATTTGGGACTACGAGGCGGTACCTCGGGAGTGCCATTTGTTGATATTTCTCTATGGCTGCACTTGCCTTTGGTTATTTTGTTTTTTTCGTGATATGTAAATTCTTGTGTTCTTCCGTGATGAATTTTTTTGATTTTATTATGTGTTTTGTATTCCTTGTTGTATTGTGTTGGTTTTGGCTCTTCGTACGAGACTGTGAGGATTTGCGTTTCTGGTTTTTACTGGTTTTCGGGGTTTGAGTTATTTTTAATAAAAAAAATTACTATTATATTTTAATTTAGTAAATTTTATAAATCAGTAGCTATCGGATGCTTCATTTTAATTGAAATGTCATTTTCTTCACCCAAACGAGTGCAAAAATAAATTCATTTCTTTGTTGATTTCTTACTTGGTTTAAAAATTATAAAATTTCTTTATTGAAAATAAATTGATCTTGCGGATCTTATATACATTGATATTTTGGTACGTGAGTTGTCCGTGCGGTTGTAATAGAGATATGGGCACGAGGTGCCGTGAAAATATAAAAGTGGGTTGAGACCCGTATTTTATGATTATGAAATGAGGTGTCAGAGAGTGACTTTTATTTGAAAGAATTATATTCGAAAGAATTTATTTGAAAAACTTATATGTGACAGATTTATATTTGAAGGACTTACATTTGAAAGATGTATATTTTGAAGGACTTGATTAATTGGTTGTACTTGTGTTCATTATTCGCTTGAGCAATATTTACGATGTTCTTGTTGCCTTGCTGTTTATATCACTAGTTGATTATTGTTGCTATTACTGCTATTTGTCTTTCTATTATTTTTGTATGATATATTACACAGGTTATTTGACTAGTGAGTGTTTTGACTGTACATAATCACTGCTCCATCGAGGTTAGTCTTGATACTTACTGGGTATCGACTGTGGTGCACTCATACTACACTTCTGTATATTTTTGTGCAGAGCCAGATATTGAAGATATCGGATTCGGACAGAGGTTAGAGTGTGATCGCAAAAAAATACCATTTTATTGTACTGTCAACTTTTATTCTAGCAGTATTGTATATTCGATCCTTAAGATCATTGCATGTATTCAGTTAGAGTTTATGACTCAGTATTACCAGTCTTGGGAGGTTGTTATAATTATTTCCGCTATTGGTTTTGACACTTATATTAAATTATATGTTTCAAAAAAAAATGACTCGAAATGTAATTGTAATCGGCTTACCTAGTCTTGGAGACTAAGTGTCATCACGACACCTGAGTATAGCGCATATATTACATGCGGTATATCTTAACGGGGTAACTCGCCGTTAAGGTATAACACATTTTTTAGATGCGTTATACATAATATGGTACTCTAATACTTTTTTCCACCTATTTTTATCTCTTTGAGTCAAAATATACAATATTTTGGTTCTTGACTCAGAAACAAACAACGCAACCTTATCCCGAAAAGAGAACTCCTGTTCAAGTGACAGTACGTTCCCTCCCTCAACTACACTATATATAGTCGCACTGGGTACCGCACTCGACAGACACACATTACACAATGATATGCATATAGAAAAACATATTCCAGCTAATCTGAAATGGGAGTTGAGCCCTGCAAAATCTTTGGGAATGGGTGGGTTGGCAAGCTTGTATATACAATGCTTAGCAGAAATATACACTGCTTATTTTTAGCTTACCAACACCACCCATTCCTATGGGTTTTCGGGCTTCACTCTCTTTTCTCTGGCTGCTGCACCATCTTTTATTCAATCTCAACAGGTACTCACCTCACAATATAATAAAATATCCATTTTATTCAACATTATTTGTTTTAGTTGGATCGAATGACTTTTATGTTATAAAAGGACAAGTTCAAATAATACATTTGGTATTTTCTAAACGTCTTTTTTTTTCATCCTTAAATTACCATCATATAAAATGAAATAGATCAAATATAAAAAGTTTAAATTGTACTTCGTAATTGCTAATTGGAATATATGGAGTATTAAAGATTATTATCGTACTTATTGTTTGCTACTTCCTATTTGCTTGTGTGAATTTTGATGGGGCATTGCAGAGTATGCATGCAGGAGACCTGCGGTTTCTCATATCGAGTATTCGCTTTGTCCCAATTATGTGATATTTTTTAGACGGTCCAAAGAAAATGATACAGTTCTATAGTTAGAAATAATTACGTTAAATTTTGTTATATTTTATTTCAATAAGATGATTTATAAACTACACAAATATTTTATTTTTTTAAAACTTTATGTCAATCAAACCATACCACATAATTTGGGACCGAAAAGATTACATATTAGGTAGAATTCAGTCGCGAATTCTGCCGGTGAAGAAAGTTTGAAGAACGCGCCTTGGCCGTGATAGATGGGCCCCCGCAGCCCACATAGTCTCTAAATAGTTCCAATTGCAACCAATGGTCTTCTTGTGTTTCTACAATAAAAATACTCCACTAATAAAACAGTGTGGCTGTTTTGTGTGAGAAAAATGTGAGGCATCTGCTTTCAGCGACGACCTCAGTTATCTACGCTGTTTCTAACGCTGTAAACCGTTGCTAATGATTCTAATAGTGCATCCCTTTTAAATAGAATTAGTTGCTAATGATTCTAATAGTGCATCCCTTCTTTTTTTTTTAATTAGAAGACGTTCTGTTTTACTTATTTTTAGCATACAGTAATTGCAATTCACAAACAGGCTGTATAAGTTTGGAGAATAGCTGTGTTTTAAAAGGCGTTTTCGGGGCGGGGCGCATCAAAAATGCCCCGAGGCGATGGTGTGAGACGAAAATCTCAAGAGGCGTACGTCCAACAATTCGGGACATACGCCTGGGTGTTTGGGGCGTATGTCCGGGCATTTGAGGCTCGTTCTTGTAGTGAGACGTAAGCCCAAAGACTTTTCCAAATTAAAATAAAATTTGTTGAATAAGTCTTTCATATAATACCTAAATTCTCAAAAGTCTATCTTGTAATTACTCAAAATATTTAAAAAGGAACTGAAATGTATTAAATTTAAAAGTCAAGACCTTTTTTATTGATTGAAGCCCTAATTTATGGTTTTTTCCAATTCTTTATCTTGTCCGCTAGTCTGCTAATATTTTCCAAAAGCAACGAATATTCAATTTTATTTTTTTTATAAATACAAAGAGAACTTCATTCTCCTTCATAGTAGCAAGTTCAAATTGCAGGTTAGTCATCCTTTTTGATCCTCCGTGTAGAAAACTTTACTTTTTTAGACTCAAGTTACTTGTGCTTGTAATTGCGTATAATAGATTGTTTTGATTAATATTTTGTGTAGATGGAACATATACATATATATATGTATATACTCATGGGGCTTACGCATCGCTGAGGCACGTGTAAAACGTATCGCCTTACATTCACCGGAGAACAATACAAAGTAGGCGACAAAATTACCGCAATCATCTCAAGCGTTTTACCCATATTCCAAAACTATAAAACGATCAGTGGTTAGTTGCTAATGACTTTGCTTCCGTCGATTGCGAAGACGTGGGATTTTTTATCTACTAATTTTTCCTTTTCCTTTTCTTTTTTGATAATTGATAGAACTTTACCTAAAATATTGTAGTACATAAATAAGTTCAGTTATGAGCAATAACATAGTTTGATTCTATGCTAGTTGATTTTTATACAGAACCTAATTGTAAAAGATAAGCTACTAACACGTATTTTAAATAGGGAAATTGATATGTACATACTATTCCTAATAATCATTGGCAAGATTTTAGCCTAAACTTAAGCTTAGCAATTAAAAACTTAAAATAATTGGCAATGGATTGCCAAACTACCAAACGAACTAAGAAATAGGAAGACCTGAATATTCAACTCCTAATTTCACGTTTGTTCCCTTCCAAAGTTCAGATTCATTTTTAAAAAATCGCAAACAATCACTAAATATTCAATACGAGTTTTGGCTGTTGTTTATCAGTATGTATATCACGTTGTATATTAGTATATACCACATAAGATTTGTTGGTATTATTTATATTTGATAATGCAAAGTCAAAGATTTCTTTGTGGTCTCTTTTCCTTCTTTACTTCTTTGTCTTATGTGAAAGACAAAGTATCCCTCATTGGTTGTGGAAAGTCTTTTTCTTCTCTTTATATTGAATTGGTCATTGTTGGACTTGTAAAGAGCTAGTAAAAGGGAGTGGTCTCGCGCACATGAGAAATTGGTTCTGAAGACATGTGATCCAAAGACATGACTAAAGCAGGCACCTAAGGAATGGTATGATAAGTTTAATAGCACATTAGTGGGTAATGATTTTATTGTTAATGAATCTGATACTTGTGCTTATTCCAAGATGATAGGATCAAATTGTGTTATTATATGTATGTACGTGAATGACATGTTAATCTTTGTCCCTAATGTGAATGTTGTTAATGAGACTAAGAATTTTTTGTCTTCTAAATTTGAAATGAAAGATCTTGGAGAAGTAGATGTGATAAAGTTATTATTTCTCGTGGGGATGACTTTGTCGGGAATGGTTACCTTAGTGGGGGTTTATTTGTACTTAACATCGCTCAAGAGATTACTAATAATGCTAGTACTTTCAATTCTGCTTATATTTTCAAGTCCATTGATTTTGTGGCCATTGATTTGTGGCATGGTGGACTAGGTCATGCTAATATTGCTTCTATTAAAAGAATTAAAAAAATAAAATTAATTCCTGAAACTAATATTGATAATTTTTCTAAGTGTCTTGTTTGTGTAGAGGCAAAACATACCAAAAATCCTTTTAAGAATGTAACTAGCAGAAAGATAGAATTACTTGAACTAGTGCATTCACACTTAGCAGATTTCAAGAACACTGTTAGTAAGGGTGGAAAGAAATACTACATCACTTTTGTAGATGACTTTTCTAGATACACTAAGGTATATCTTCTTCAGTTAAAAGATGAGGCTGAAAGATTGTTTTTGAAATACAATGTAGAAGTAGAAAATCAATTGGACAGTATCAAGAGTCTTAGGTCTGACATGGGTGGTGAATATAGTATTAATACTCTAGAAGCCTTTTGTGAGAAAAATAATAGTATACATGAGGTTAGTGCTTCCTATATTCCCCAACAAAATAGTGTAGCCGAACGAAAAATTAGAACCCCTAAGGAAATGATGAATTCTATGCTTTTGAGTTTGGGTTTATCTGATAATATGTGGGGGGAAACTGTTTTATCTGCATGTTATGTTCTTAATAAAGTCCCTCATAAGAAGTTAGATAAAACCCCGTATGAGTTATGGAAAGGGTTTTCCCCTAACTTGAAAATTCTGAAAGTGTGGGGTGTTTGGCTAAGGTTGGTCTACCTGATTTTAAATAAGTAACTGTTGGAC
>AWOL01S0001497.1:119233-218516 GCA_000715115.1 Nicotiana otophora
GGGGGGGGAGGGGGGAGCTATTTTATCTGCATGTTATGTTCTTAATAAAGCCCCTCATAAGAAGTTAGATAAAATCCCGTATGAGTTATGGAAAAGGTTTGCCCCTAACTTGAAAATTCTAAAAATGTAGGGGTGTTTGGCAAAGGTTGGTCTACCTGATTTTAAACAACTGTTAGACCCAAGACTTTTGATGTTATTTTCATTGGTTATGCTCAAAATAGTGTTGCATATAGATTTATGTCTTTGAATGATAGTTTTATTTGTGAATCTAGAGATGCAGATTTTTTTGAGCATGCTTTTCCATTGAAAAATAATGTGCCTAGTGATATGCCTAATAATGCTTCTACATTTATGTCTGTTAATTCTCATATTGTGCCTTCTTCTAGTGTTACTGCTAATGAGCATGAACATGAACTTAGAAGGAGTAAGAGGCGTAGAATTGAAGCTAGCTTTGGTCCTGACTTTATCACTACTTTCTTGACTGAGAATATTGATCTTGATGTTTGAAATGATGAATTAGTGTCTATCTATTTAATAGAAGAAGACCTTAAAGGGTCGTTTAGTACGCAGACTAAATTATCTCGAAATTATAATCCTGGGATTATAATCCCTAGACTAATTTATCCCACTTGGGAGGTGGGATAATATAATCCCAAGTTTGATGGGATAAAATAGAATAAGGTGGAATATCCTGTATTAAGACTGAGATTAAATTAATATCATATTTGGTTGATAGTATAAATTTACGTCAGGATAAATTTATATCATCAACTAAACATGGTATAAATTTAATCGCACGCCTTATCCCACCTTATACAGCGTACCAAACGACCCCTATGACTTATAATAAAGCAATGGGGTCAATAGATGCTAGTTTTTTGAAATAGGCCATTAAAAGTGAATTAGACTCTATAGTTTCTAATCACACCTGGGACTTGTCTGATTTGCCTAAAGGTTGTAAACTCATAAGTAGCAAGTGGATATTTAAGAAGAAATTGAGGCCTGATGGTACAATTGACAAATATAAGGCTAGACTTGTTATTAGGGGTTTTAACCAAAAGAAAGACATTGATTACTTTGACAGTTATTCTCCTGTGACTAAGATAGCGACTATTAGAACTCTTGTTGCTTTAGCCGTTATTCATAATTTAGTGATACATCAAATGGATGTTAAAACGGCTTTCCTAAATGGTGATTTAGAGGAAGAGATCTATATGCCTCAACCTGAGGGATTTGTGATCCAAGAATAGGAGAATAAAGTATGCAAATTGAGAAAGCCTCTGTATGGTCTAGAGCAGAGACCTAAGCAATAATATGAAACGTTTAATAGCACTTTAGTGGGTAATGGTTTTGTTGTTAATGAATTTGATACTTGTGTTTATTCCAAGATGATAGGATCAGATTGTATTATTATATATCTGTATGTGGATGACATATTAATCTTTGTCCCTAATGTGAATATTGTTAACGAGATTAAGAATTTTTTGTCTTCTAAATTTTAAATGAAAGATCTTGGAGAAGCAAATGTGATTTTAGGGATTAAAATCAAAAGAACTTCTAATGGTTTTTCGTTATCTCAATAGCATTATATTGAAAAGGTTTAATTGTTTTGATGTAGCACCTGTGAGAACTCCTTATGATCCTAACATAAACTTGAGAAAGAATAAGGAATCTAGTATTTCTCAAACTGAATATGCTACGACAATTGGTAGTGTAATGTTTCTTATGAATTATACACGACATGATATTGCTTATGCTGTTAGTAGATTAAGTAGATATACTCACAACCCCAGTAGTGAACACTGAAATTCTCTTCATTGTTTGTTAAGGTATTTGAGAGGTACTATAGATTGGTATTTGCATTTTAATAAATTTTCTGCTGTTTTAGAAGGATTTTGTGATGCAAACTGGGTTACTGACAATGATGAAGTTAGCTCCACTAGTGGATATGTGTTTACTTTGGGTGCAAGTACTATTTCATGGAAGTCTTCAAAACAGACTTGTATAGCACGATCTACTATGAAGTCTGAATTCATTGCTCTTGAGTTGGAAGTGCAAGAAGCTGAGTGATTGAGAAACTTATTGGCAGACGTGCCTTTGTGGGGGAAGACAGGCTTCACCAGTTTCTCTATGTTGTGACTTACTGACGGCAATTGGAATTGCCAAACTCCGTGTGTACAATAGAAAAAGAAGACATATTCACATTAGGCATAGTGCGGTAAAACAGTTATTGAAACATGGTGTTATTTCCTTGGAATATTTAAGATCCGGAAGAAATGTGGCAGATCCTTTGACCAAGGGTTTGGAAAGGAGAGTTATCCTTGAAACGTCGAGGGGATGGGGCTAAATCCCATGGATTGAGGAAGTATGGTGGATACTTGTTTGTGGTCAAACAAAGCCATATGAGACCTCAATATCCACTATATTTCCTATCCCTATTGCGTGTAGCAGTTCTTTATAAGGTTGGCTTATTTTGCTCTTAATAATTCCATAGCCTTAAAGTGATCTATGTGTAGATAGACTTAATGGAATCACCTACGTGAGTGTAAAGGTACGGTTGCATTTTATGAAAGACTTGGGATGTCTTTCTAGAGCACTCATGAGACCCAAGGTATGTGCATGACCATAAAAATACTTGTTAGTATCGCGAAGTTTGCATAAAATTAAAGATATAGTATATGTTGTGGGGGTCTCAACTAATGTCCATTCAGTTCAAGACTACTTCACTTTGTGGATGTTAGTTGTTGCCTCATTTCAAAACGTGTCAATTCAAATCGAAAGATATTTGTATACGATCGAAATCGGGTATGCCCGGTTTCGTTGGCAGGGGAGTTACCCCGAGGGTAACCTCATAATAGATCGGGCATGAGCTCGAAGATAGAACATCAAGCCTGGAGATCAAAGTGTTCATTGAGATCGAGGCCAGCAACAATCGAGATCAAGCATGACTGACGTTGAGTAAGGTATAATAACGGAATGGCGAGATATCAGTAACCGGTCGAAGATCATAGCGGAAATCCCGGAACAAATCAAATCAAGCGGTTATTAGTGTCAATCATGGGATCTACTTCCATTATTAGAGTTGTACCTTATTTAGGATTCCTCTATTATATAAAGAGGGATCCCATTCACTTGTAAAAGAAGGATCATTATTCACTGATAAGAATATACTATATGTTGTTTTCTTTGTTCATCACTATTCATCGTTGTTTGTTCAATCATCTACTCTTCTAATTAACTAATCTCGAGACTATCTCGAATCGAGGTCGAGGCATTGTTTACAGACCGGTTTGATTTATTTTATTGTCCAATTTATTTATTTAATTCGTTGTTTATCAATTGGTACTGGGTTAAATCACATATCCTTAAAACCACAATATAAGTTTAATTGTTACTCGATTTTTAGAGTAAACAGTTTGGCGCCCACCGTGGAGAAAAGGATAATAGTGATTGTTCAGTACTGATTCTGGTAAAATACACTATTTTACGCTTGTTCTTATCAAGTATCTTTGCTTTCATGTTAAAACATGTCAAACTCATAAAACACATCCACACACAGTGACAATGGCCTCGGATTCCACGGTGAAAATAAAAATGTGATTGCTCCAGGAGTCAAGGTGCCACAGGCTAATCTCGAGAAAGCACCGGTTGCCAACCCAGTCGATGTCAGTTCGCACGTTGCTCTAAATGCAAACCTAGGCGCAGGTCTCGATGGGAGTGTACGCAAAGAAGGCCGATCTAGTGACCAAGGAACACAGGGAAGAGGAGACAAAGGAGTCAGTCTCCAAGTGATATTCGAGATGCTTCAGGCTCAGCAAGCTGCTATTGCTCAGTTACAAAATCAACATAGAGCTCTGAATAGGGTCGAGCCAGAAATTACTCGCCGTACTGAGCCATCGAATAGTAACGAATCGGGGACTGATCCTACTGTAATGAAAATGCCCGAGGAGCTCACTAAAAGAATTGAATCAGGGGAGAAGAGAATCGAAGCCAACGATAAAAAAGTGGAGACATACAATACTCGAGTTGGTCAGATACCGGGGGCACCGCCAATCTTGAAAGGGATGGATTCGAAGAAGTTTGTACATAAGCCGTTTCCTCCAAGTGCGGCTCCGAAGCCTATTCCAATGACATTTTGTATGCCAGACATACCCAAATATAATGGGACCACCGATCCCAACGAGCATGTTACTTCATATACATGCGCCATCAAGGGTAATGATTTAGACGATGATGAAATCAAATCTGTGCTGTTGAAAAAATTTAGAGAGACCCTTTCGAAGGGAGCAATGATTTGGTATCACAACTTTCCACCAAATTCCATCGAAGCATTTGCCATGTTAGCATATTCTTTCATAAAGGCACACATCGGGGCCATAAAGGTCGCAGCGAGAAAATCAGACCTTTTCAAGGTAAGAAAAAGGTTTAGTGAAATGCTGAGGGAGTTCGTGTCCTGATTTCAAATAGAACTCATGGAGTTACCACCGGTCACAAATGATTGGGCCGTTCAAGCTTTCACCCAAGGGTTGAACGAGCGGAGTTCGATAGCATCACGTCAGTTGAAACAAAATTTGATCGAGTATCCAGCTGTAACTTGGGCAGATGTGCACAATCGATATCAATCGAAGATCAGGGTCGAGAACGACCAATTAGGAGCCCCTTCCGGTTTAGTGCATCCAAACAGGTCGGCAGTTAAAAACCAGAGGGACGTTGACATGGAGCCAAGATCAAACAGAGACTGATATCAACCATATACCATAGATCGAAGGAACAATGGTTCAGGATGCAATTCTGCCCGGAACGATCGAAGAAGTTATCGAGGATAGAATTCTCGGGGACTTATGAGCAAAAGTGGTTTTGACAAGTATGCCGATCTCACAAAGGCACCACGCCTATTGGAATATAACTTAAGCATCGATGCATTGGGCATTGTATCGACAATCGGAAGGATCAAAGATACTAGGTGGCCCAGACCCATACAAACTGATCCTTCCCAAAGAAGCCCAAATTTTATATGCAAGTATCATGGCACACATGGTCACAAGAACGAGGATTGCATGAAATTAAAGGAGGAGGTAGCCCGTCTATTCAATGAGGGCCACCTTCGAGAGTTCCTCAGCGATCGAGCCAAGAATCATTTCAGAGAAAGGGACCCTAATAGGAAAAATGAACAGGAGGAACCCCAACATGTCATTCATATGAACGTCGGTGGGGTCGACATTCCACAGGGACCTATATTCAAACGCACTAAGGTATCAATCACTAGGGAAAAATGAACCCGAGATTATGTGCCCGAAGCCACTTTATCATTCAATGACGAAGAAGCAGAATGCATTTCTCAGCCCCACAATGATGCTTTGGTAATCTCTATCTTATTAAATAAAGTTCAAGTTAAGCGTGTTTTAGTGGATCCAGGTAGCTCGGTGAATATCATCCGATCGAGGGTCGTGGAGCAGCTCGGCATACAAAATCAAATCATGCCCGCAGCTCGGGTCTTAAACGGTTTCAATATGGCCAGTGAAACAACTAAAAGGGAGATTATTCTACTGGTGAACCTGGCTGGAACCATTCAAGATACCAAGTTCCACATAATCGAGGGCGACATGAGGTACAATGCACTACTCAAAAGGCCTTGGATCCACAATATGAGGGAAGTCCCTTCGACTCTCCATAAACTAATGAAATTCCCGATGTCGGCCGGTGTAAAAACAGTTACGGGGAGCAGTATGCTGCAAAGAAAAAGTTTGCGCTTGATGAGGTAACGTCGATATCGAAACTATCAACCTCGGAAACGTCGAGCATCAAAGGTAGTCACAGCCGCCAGCCTCGACCGAATCAGGGAAGCGGGAGATAGAAGAAGAAGAGGATGATTTTCTGACCCCTCGAACTTTTATTGTTCCCAAAGATTCTAACGCCACCAAATCAACTATCGAAGAGCTGGAACAGGTTATATTGATCGAGTACCTGCCCGAGTGAAAGGTATACCAGTTAACGGGATTAACCCCCGATCTTAGGAAAAAGCTTATTCAATTTCTTACTGATAACATAGATTGTTTTGCTTGGTCCCATTTAGAGATGACAGGGATCCCACCGGAGATAACGATGCATCGGCTAAGCCTGGACATTAGGTTCAAACCGGTGAAGCAAAAGAGAAGACCCCAGTCCGAGATAAAGCATGCATTCATAAAGGACGAGGTAACTATACTTCTCAAAATAGGGTCCATTAGAGAGGTGAAATATCCCGAATGGTTAGCCAATGTAGCTGTAGTCCCTAAAAAGGGAACAAACTTAAAATGTGTGTAGATTATAAGGATTTAAACAAGGTGTGCCACAAAGATTCTTTTCCACTGCCTAACATCGATCGCATGATCGATGCCACGGCCGGCCACGAGATCCTTACTTTTCTCGATGCCTATTCCGGGTACAATCAAAACTAAATGAACCCGGAGGACCGAGAAACGACTTCATTTATCACCAATTATGGAACATATTGTTATAATGTAATGCCATTCGGACTAAAAAATACAGGAGCTACTTACCAATGCCTAGTAAATAAAATGTTCGAAGAACAAATAGGTAAATCAATGGAAGTTTATATTGATGACATGCTAGTTAAGTCCCTACGCGCAGAGGACCATTTGGCTCATTTGCAAGAAACGTTCGAGATTTTAAGAAAATACAACATGAAGCTCAACCCCGAGAAATGTGCTTTCGGGGTCGGTTTGGTCAAGTTCCTTGGCTTCATGGTATCGAATCGGGGGATGGAGATCAACCCCGATAAAATCAAGGCCATCGAATACATCATCGTCATGGACAGTGTAAAAGTCGTGCAGAGGCTAACTGGACGGATAACTGCCTTAGGCCGATTCATTTCGAGGTCGTCGAATCAAAGCCACAGATTTTTCTCTCTACTCAAAAAGAAGAAAATATTTTCCTGGACCCCGGAATGCCAACAGGAATTAGAGGAATTGAAGCGATACCTATCGATCCCACCACTGCTTCACACTCCAAATGCAGATGATAAACTTTACTTGTACTTGGCAGTATCGAAAACCGCGGTAAGTGGTGTCATAGTTCGAGAAGAGCAAGGTACGCAATTTGCCATTTATTATGTAAGTCGAACCTTAGGAGAAGCAGAAACTAGATGTCCACATTTGGAGAAATTGGCACTTGAACTGATAAGCGCCTCTAGAAAGTTAAGACCATACTTTCAATGTCACCCCATATGCATATTAACCACTTACCCACTTCGAAATATTTTGCACAAGCCTGAACTATCGGGCCGATTGGCCAAATGGGCCGTCAAACTCAGTGGGTACGATATCGAATATCAACCTCGGACGGCCATCAAGTCTCAAATTTTAGTGGACTTTGTGGCCTATTTCACGCTAACCCTCGTACCCGAAGTCGAAAAGGATTTCTTGTTAACATTGGGTACATAATCAGGGGTATGGACCCTTTTCACAGACGGTGCTTAAAATATGAAGGGGTCCGGGCTAGGCATCGTTTTGAAGCCGCCCACGGGTAGCACTATTAGGCAATCTATCAAAACTTCTAGGTTGACTAATAATTAGGCCGAGTACGAGGCTATGATTGCAGGTTTCGAGCTAGCTAAAAGCTTGGGAGCAGAAGTCATTGAAGCCAAGTGTGACTCTTTACTGGTGGTGAACCAAGTAAACAAAACCTTCGAAGTTCGAGAGGGTAGAATGCAAAGATATTTGGACAAGCTACAGGTAACCTTGCACCATTGCAAGGAATGGACTTTACAGCATGTACCTCGAGAACAAAACAGTGAGGCCGATGTACTTGACAATTTAGGGTCATCGGTCGAAGAAGATGAGATCAGCTCGGGGACTGTCATTCAACTCTCAAGATCCGTGATCGAGGAAGGTCATGCTGAGATAAACTCTACAAGATTAACCAGGGATTGGAGGAATAAATATATTGAATACTTAAAGAATGGAAAGCTCCCATCGGACCCTAAAGAGTTGAGGGCCCTACGAACCAGAGCTGCTCGATTCACATTGGCTGAAGATGGAACATTATACGGAAGGACATTCGATGGACCATTGGCAGTATGCTAAGGACCAGGAGACACCGATTATGTTTTACGTAAGGTCCATGAAGGCACTTGTGAGAACCACACAGGCACCGAATCACTGATTCACAAAATCATTAGAGCTGGATACTACTGGGATAGCATGGAACAAGACACTAAGGAGTTTGTTCGAAAATGTGATAAATATCAAAGATTTGCACCGATGATCCATCAGCCCAGAGAACAACTTCATTCAGTCCTATCCCCATGGACATTCATGAAATGGGGGATGGATATCGTCGGCCCTCTACCATCGGCCCCAGGTAAAGCCAAGTTCATTTTATTTATGACTGACTATTTCTCTAAACGGGTTGAAGCACAGGCGTTCGAGAAAGTGAGAGAGAAAGAGGTTATAGACTTCATCTGGGATAACATCGTATGTCGATTTGGGATACCTGCCGAAATAGTGTGTGACAATGGAAAACAATTTATCGGCAACAAAGTGACGAAATTCCTCGAAGACCACAAAATAAAAAGGATATTATAAACGCCGTATCACCTTAGTGGGAACGGACAGGCCGAATCGACAAATAAGACTATCATTCAAAACCTAAAGAAAAGGTTGAACGACGCTAAGGGGAAATGGAGAGAAATTCTACCCGAAGTCCTTTGGGCATATCGAACAACATCAAAGTCAGGTAAGGGGGCAACCCCGTTCTCCTTAGTATATGGCTCTGAAGCCTTGATTCCAGTCGAAGTCGGGGTACCCAGTGCCAGGTTTTGACATACAACAGAAGAGTCAAATCACGAGGCTATGAATACTAGCCTCGAATTATTGGATGAAAAACGAGAAGCCGCACTCGTACGAATGGCTGCACAAAAGCAACAAATCGAAAGATACTACAGTAGGAGAACCAACCTTCGCCACTTCAGAGTCGGGGACTTAGTCCTGAGGAAAGTCACCATCAACACTCGAATCCTAATGAAGGGAAGCTCGGCCCAAATTGGGAGGGACCCTACCAAGTCCTCAATATCGTCAAAAAGGGATCTTATAAGCTCGGCACGGTGGACGGTGAATAACTGCCAAATAATTGGAACATATTGCTTCTCAAACGGTATTATTGCTAAGGTACGACTTTATTCCCTTTTTTTCACTTATATATTCGACACTAACTAACTGCAGGTGTTCGATTGAAGACATCGAGACCTCAGGTTTTAAAGCACGCGTTGCACTCTTTTTCCCTTAGATCAGTTTTTGTCCCAAGTGGGTTTTTCCGACAAAGTTTTTAACGAGGAAACAATTATGTGCTACCTGAGGACAATTCAACAGTATCCAAGGCTTCTTTACAATCAACCTCGAATACTGGGGGGCATCACCCTCGGATGTTGCACTTTCGAGGAAAATACTTCGTGTCAAAGGGTCTCGATAGAGAAACTTTGTAATGGGCCAAACGGTCGAATAAATCGTGTCCGTATAGATTAGTCGAGCCCCGATGGCAAAATATGTATGCATGCATAAATTATACAAAGAAGCATTCTTTGTATATCAAACATCTTGTGTCTCAAAGAAAATTTTCTACTATGCAAGCTCCATACTTATAATTTTGTGAGAAATGGCTCGAGGGCCAAGTGCAAATATACCTCGTACACTCGGGGACTTCCGTCGACGATCGACATATTCTAGTAATCTAAACTCAAATTCACAAGACCTCAAAGAGGCACCCCTCGATCTATAGTCCAAGGCCATCATTCTCTGGGACTAACACTTCAAACACGTTCGAAGTGTTATTGGAAAATAAGCCGAAGAGGCATACCCAAAGGCTAAGGCCAAATTAAGGCGGCTCGGAGACGTCCGAATCCCGCAATAAAAATAGGCGTTCGAACTCTTTAAAAAACCGGTTTAAAAAGGCTACCCTCGGCAAATAATCAAAAGGGTTTCGATACAATCAGCCCTCGAAAAACCTTAAGAGGTATCAAATTATCTTAACACAAACGTGCTAAGGCACAAAAGACAAAGGGATTTCAATCGACATCGAACCATCAAAATAACCAATGGGTAAAGAATACATGATAAGGCATAAAGAAAGTTTTTACTAACTCTTCTAAGCCGAAAAAGGAAAACAATAGCCATCTTTCAGAGGCCATATCGGCCCAATCTAAAGAGCCTAAGGGCCAATACACTTAGAGTTCGAGATTTTGTTCTCACTCAATTTGGACCTAAGGGTTCCACTATTCCGAGCTCAAAAAACTGACTTGAATATAGCTCGAGGATTCATCATTATTCAATATAAAACCTTAAGGGGTCTGTTACTGTGAGTTCGAAACTTACTCGAACTCGGCTATAAAAACAGTACAATTACGGCTTCGATCAAGCCATCCGAAATCAAAAGTCTGAACATATTGTTGAGCTCGGGGACTCGCCCTCCCTTAACTAAAAAAACCTAAGGGTTTGTTTTACTCTGAGTTCGAGCTATTGCTCATTCGATTATAGAGGCTACAGTAACCCGATTGCAACAAAGTTTTCACAAGTCGAAGGCAAAGGCAAAACAGAATTTATCATAAATCAGAAATCGGAGACGAAACGGAAAGAAAAGGAATCTTTCATATATGCAAAGTATTTACAAAGACCACACAGGGTCTTACACAAAAACAAAAAGAGAAAAATCCTAAGTGCCTAGTCTGCTTCGGGATTCGTATCTTCACGAGCTTCATCTTCATCTCCTCCGCTCTCAGATCCACTCGTAGAGTCTTCATCATCGGAAAGCAAAGCTCCAGCCTCATCCTCCAAAACCTTCTCACTCTCGATATCAGCCGTGAGGTCGAAGCCATGAGTATGTACCTCTTCAAGAGTCTCTCTTCGAGACAGGCGCCTAGAATGCTCGGCAACACGGGACAATCTAATCTCAACAGCGTCAAAAATTTCCTTTGCCCGAGTGTTAGCGGCTTTAGTATTGGCTCGGTAGGAGGCCACGAGCACCTCTACCTCAGGTGTTCCCTTGCAAGCTTAGTGGCCAACTGAGTCTCGAGCTCTTTAACCTTCTGGGCTCGGGTTAAGTTCTCCTCCTTCACACTTTGTAGTGGATGCTCAACTGAAGACAGTTGGGCCCGAACCGCATCTTTATCCGAGGCGAGACGGTCCATGTTCTGCTTCCGCCCTAAAGTATCTGCCTCTTTCATCTTGGCCTCCTCACGAAGGTGCTCAACCAATTCGGCCTTCTGCTGAACCTAGAGGATCAAATTGTTAGTCGCCAATATCAAGTTAATACATAACAAGCTCCCAAAAATTTATATTACCCGCTCAATGAGCTCGGTCTAATCTTGATGAGCTCTTGTCAGCTCGGCTCGAAGACTCATGATCTCCTCTTCTTTTTGCACATAGAGAAGTTTGAGGGCGTCTCTCTCCTCCATAAGCTTTTTGAGATCAGCCGCACATCGGGCCAGCTCAGCTCGGTATTTGGAAGACGCTTCTCGATGGAGCGTTGTTACCTTTACAGAAAGGAAGGAAATTAGACTTAGAGAAATAAGAACAAACACAAACATGGTAACATGGGCTAAAACTCACTCGGTTCAGAAGCCGCTGAACCTCATCAAAAATGAGTGATGCGTCCAGGTCGGGAACATCATCGACCCCCACGAAGCAGCTGCGAAATATATCATCCCTTTCGGGGGTCGTCCCCACATCGGGGGTCCCCATGGACCGAGCATCCCGAAACTGCCCCTCAGAGAACGTGGGGTCGGGCGGTGAATCATCAATATTAATTGCCCCGAGCAAGTTACTTGGGGCAGTCTCTTCTCTTCGAAGGGCCTCAGAATTAGACCCTCTGGGCCCGCCCGCCAGTTTCTCATCATGGCAAGAGGCATCATCAACACCCGATGACTCGGGGACTCTGCTCGGACCTTCCTCCGAGATCACCTCGGTCTGCGACTGAACCTCCTCGACCGTCAACGGCTCAGCAACTTCGATGCCTTCCCTCTTCTGAGCCACCCATAGGTAGTCGACATCTTCTCCCTCCCCGTCTTCATCTCGTAGTGTTTGGACTACATAGGTAGATAGAATGGTGGGATCAGTCTTCGACTTTCGAGCCATGCTTTTCTTGGGCTTTGGGGTATCAGAAGGAGAGGCCCTTCTCCTTTTCTTGTCTTTGGTCAGCTTCGGGACCTCCTCTTCCCCGAGGGGAGGCGACCTCATAACGACATTGTCTCCAAGACCTGTATAAGAAGAAAACGAGTTAAAAAGAAGTATTTCACAGAAAAGCATCAAAACGGACAGGGGAACTTACCATGATTTTTGGCCTCTCATCGACCCTTGGCCAAATCGCGCCACGAGCGCTCAGCATACGAAGAGGTTGAAACTAGTTGTTGAACCCAACCTGCAAGGTCCGGGAGTGCACCAGGAGACCAGAGGGAAGCTGCACCATAAAGAAGAATATAGATGAGAAGAGGTAAAGGAAACATAACAAGTAATCAATTGTTATCGGTGAGGTTCTACTTACGCTTCACGTTCCATTCTTCGGGGAATGGCATCTTCTCGGTGGGGATTAAGTCAGAGGTCCTGACTCGGACAAACTGGCCCATCCATCATCGGTCCTTGTCCTCGTCTATGCTAGAGAATAGCACCTTCGTGGCCCGATGCTGAAGCCTTATCAGTCCCCCGATAAAGACGGGGACTGTATAGCCTAATGAGATAATCGAGGGTAAAAGACATCCCCTCGACCTTGCTCGAGAAGAATTTGAGCAAAATAACAATGCGCCAAAAAGAGGGGTAGATCTGGCCTAGGGTTACTCGGTATTGGCGGTAGAAGTCGATTATGACAGGATCGACAGAACCTAGTGTGAAAGGGTAAGTATACACACTTAATAACCCTTTCACATGAGTGGTAATGTCCTCCTCAGGGGTAGGAATCACTACCTTTGTATTCTCCTAGTAGCAGTCGTTTTTCACCTGCTCGAGATCGCCTTCGGATATCGAACAGATGTATCTAGACATAGCCTTACATCGGCCAGGAACCAAAGAGGATTTTTCGACTTTAAAATCAGAAGTAAGTTCACATGGCCCGGGGATGCACTCTTCGATACGTGGCTCCACCGGTGTTTTGTCACCGGCCGGCCGCGATGAGTAGGCCTTTTCCTCTTGAGGAACGGTCTTTGATGTTTTTGGCATTGCTATATGAGGTTTAAGGAAGAAGAAGGTGGAATTTGTATTTTAATAAGAGATTGGCAAACGGAAACCGGCAAAGTTGATGAATTTGAAGAGAATAGAAGAGCTTTTGAAGATTAGAAGAAGTTTAAAAGTAAAGTTTGAGAATATTATGAAGGTGGTCTATTTATAATAGCCACTTTGATGGTTTGAAAGCACTGGTGGTCGACCATCAATTGCGTTAATTAATGACCTTGAGAACTGTGCAGACACGACACTTCAATCGCTTATGTCGCTTACGTCAAGATGTTGACGTCATAATTGATCGAGGTATTAAATCGAAGTCTCAAATTCGTTTCTTCTCGTTACACTCCAAAAACGAGGGGACTATCTGTATACGGTCGAAATCGGGTATACCCAATTTCGTTGGCAGGGGAGTTGCCCCAAGGGTAACCTCATAATAGATCGGGATCGAGCTCGAAGATAGAACATCAAGCCTGGAGATCAAAGTATTCATCGAGATCGAGGCCAGCAACAATCGAGATCAAGCACGACTGACGTCGAGCAAGGCATAATAACGGAATGGCGAGATATCAGTAACCGGTCGAAGATCACGGCGGAAATCCCGGATCAGATCAATTCATGTGGTTATTAGTGCCAATCATGGTATCTACTTCCATTATTAGAGTTGTACCTTATTTAGGATTCCTCTATTATATAAAGAGGGATCCGATTCACTTGTAAAAGAAGGATCATTATTCACTGATAAGAATATACATATACGTTATTTTCTTTGTTCATCACTGTTCATCGTTGTTTGTTCCATCCTATGCTGTTCTTATTAACTAATCTCGAGACTATCTCGAATCAAGGTCGAGGCATTGTTTACAGACCGGTTTGATTTATTTTATTGTCCAATTTATTTATTTAATTCGTTGTTTATTAATTGGTACTGGGTTAAATCACATATCCTTAAAACCACAATATAAGTTTAATTATTACTCGATAGTTAGGGTAAACAATATTGACACTTAAGTACGTGTTCATTCTTTTTCCCTGAAGTGTTCTTATTCTATTTTTGTCTTAGCATTAGTGGGGATTATTGGTATTATTTATACTTGATAATGCAAAGTCAAAGATTTCTTTGTGGTTCCCTTTTTCTTTTTTACTTCTTTGTCTTTTGTGAAAGATAAAGTGTCACTCATTGGCTGTGGTAAGTCTTTTTCTTCTCTTTATATTGAATTGTTCATTGTTGGGCTTGTAAAGAGCTAGCAAAAAGGAGTGGTGTTGAGAAATTGGTCTTGAAGGTAAAACGAGTCGAGTTGCCCCTCCCCCTCCCCCTGCGCGCGAGATATACGTGAGGCCTAATCCAATTTAATTTCCTTCTTATAACAGCTCTACTATCTTATCTATATTAGGAGCTGTTTTGTGAAGTTTTCAAACACAGAAAAATACCTTCGTCTTCAACAGAGTTCTGGGTAATTGTTTTGTACAAATTCCAAACTTTCAGCCAGGAGTGCACGTGTTTGGAGGTGCTGTGGAACCTTGGGGAGCGACCGATCTTAATGATTTGTACCCAGTCGGGCCGAAATCACTTTCAAGACAGTGGCTTGCCACGACACAGTATTTTTCGATAACTTGTTCTCTTTCCGTCTTGTTCCTTGTCAATATTATTTATTATTTTTCTTACAATATTTTCATTGATACACATCATTGTATATGAATATATATATATATATATATATATATATATATATATATATATATATATATATATATATATATATATATCACACTAGAATTTCATAATGATATAAATGAAATAAACAGATATACACTGCTACATAAGATGATATACACAGAGATATGATTCATTGGATTCATCACTTGAAGATTCTTTTAAGGAAGTTTTTATGGTGGAAATAGGAGAAGGAATCAATGGGTCAAGAAATAAGTCAGCAAAACTGCAACATTCAAGTGAAATGCATATTTATCATTTAAGAATCATGATTCTTGTTTTCACTGATAAACTTTTGCTGCCTGCTTTCGATAGAATTCATGAGATAGTGTTGGAGGATGATGATTGATGGAAGGAAAAATGGCGTCAGTTTTGGTTATGTCGCGTCACCGAGCGTCTGCCTTCTTGATTTGTTACAGGATACCAATTTTATTTTAAAAGTTAATATGGGTTACCGTGTGACAATAACAAGAGATTGGGTTATTTTGTACAATTTCCTAGGCTAAGTTGCCACACCCTAAATTGGGGTTATTGCATCTATACTCGATTTTTGGGTCATAATTGAACTTATACCTACTTTGCAAAAAAGTTTGCAAGCCTATCCACTTTACGATCAACTTCAGACTTATCGGGTCTGAAGTTAAAAAAATTTAGTCTAAAGTAAAAAATATTACACTTCAAATGCGCTTAAGGCCAAATAGGTCTGAATTGCAACCAATAGTTTCTTGCATTTAAAACCAATAAGTCTGAAGTGAAAATTGTACTTCAGATGCATTTAAGGCCAAAAGGTCTGAAGTGCAACAAACATTTTCCTACACTTAAGGCAAATAAGTATGAAGTGAAAAAATTGCACTTCAGATGTACTTAAGGCCAAATAGGTCTGAAGTGCAACCAATGATTTCATGCACTTAAGATCAATAAATCTGAAGTGAAAAATTGTACTTCAGATATACTTAAGGCCAAATAGGTCTGAAGTGCAACCAATGATTTCATGCACTTAAGATCAATAAATCTGAAGTGAAAAATTGTACTTCAGATATACTTAAGGCCAAATAGATCTGAAGTGCAACCAATAGTTTCATGCACTTAAGGCCAATAAGTCTGAAGTGAAAAATTGCACTTCAAATCACTTAAGACCAAAAGGTTTGAAGTGCAACAAACGTTTTCCTACACTTAGTGCCAATAAGTCTGAAGTGAAAAATTGCACTTCAGATACACTTAAGGCCAAAAGGTCTGAAGTGCAAATTGCCCAGAAACATAAATTTGTTCTTCGAATTTTAACAATCCAATTTACGATTTAATACCTAAATCTATTCCAAATAAGCTCAAATTTGAAACATAACCTCCAAATATCATCAAGAACAAACCCCAATCATAAATTTGTCAAAATAACAATAAATCTAACGAACCCATTTTGCAATTAAGAAAAAAGAAAAAGAAGAAACCCTAAGCAATAGTAAACAATAAAACGTCACAACAGCTCACTACTGTGAAGCATCATGAAAAAGAAGAAGAAGAAGGAGGAGAAAAAGGTCTGAAATTATTTAAACAGTGGGTACAAGTTAAAAAAATTAAAAAGAGCGTACAGGTTAAATAAGGGAGACCAAATAGGGCGCCCGCGCAATCTTTTGGGCTAAATTCCAACCACATCCCAACTTCGCATTTAAACTAACACACACAAGCTTTTAATGGGAAAAAATTAGAAATAGCCAGATTTATATTTGCTAATTGAAAATTAGCCATAATTTTAAAATTAGTCGAAATTTAGCTAATTGTTCATGTGCAAATAAGATCTGAACAATAATACTCTTAAAAATTCGAAAATATTCTAGCATAATATGCTGGAGTTCAAATATATATATATATATATATGAGATTCCAGCATAATGTGTTAGAATTCATAATGTGTTGAAGTTTCAGCATAAATATTTTGAAAGTTTTATACGCAGGAGTTCCATAATCCATCATATTATGCTGAAATTATCTGTTGTTTCAGGTAGGGTGCTTTTGTCCAGATTTTATCCCCGCATTAAATAATGGCTACTTTTGAATAATTTTGCGCACACTTACTATTTCTTTACCAATCACCCGTAAAAATGGTTGCGCCATGCCATTTTGACCTTTTAATGCTAAACGATGGCACTTCGCACCAAACTTTGACATGGCCCTGCGGAAGCACATTTGGATCACCAACAGTCTATTTTATCTATCTAGCTAGGTCGGTACTCAATATTAGCCTAATGTCACGGGGTCGTTTTTCTGGTAACCCGTGAGGGCAGCAAGATAGCCTAACTACTACTCTTGCTTTAGCCCTAAACAACAACAAGCACAATATCGTACTTTGGACCAAGGCAATCACACAAATTCAAAGGTTGGAAGGATAACGAAATGAAAGACACACAAAGATGGGAGGCCAAGGCCAATATTTGGGGTTTAATTCATATACAAAAGAAGAAAATACAAGTAATGAGATCTGCCTTCTAACAAGGCCTAAGTATGCCTATATATATACAGAAAATGTCCATAGGCAGCTAGGCTGGCTGTGGACCCGTCCAGCTGTGGTGCACTGCTTTGTGCTGGCATCATGTGATTTTCAGGAAAGTGTTGACAGCCCATGTGCCAATTGACTTGTCCAGCTGCTATGCCCCAGTTTTTGCTGGCAGACAGTTGCTCCCATGTTCACCCAGATAGGATGTGGCCCTACCCAGCTGTACAACACATGCCCTTGCTGGAAGTGAGATGCTATATGATTGTCCTGGCAGATTGTGGTCAGGCCCAGTTGTGCTGCATGTGACTTTGCTGGAAGAATGTGGCCCCTAGGAGGGCCCGGACAGCCTGCCAAATTGTTGCCCCCATGTGCAAAGACCTTCTGGTCTTTGCCAGACAAGTTTGGCTCGTGTTCCAGCTCTTTAGGCGGAAAATTTGGGCGAACAATATGCGGGCCGGTGCACTTCCCCCCACTTGAAATAGTGACGACCGTGGCGCCACAACGGTTCAAGTAGTCGTGAACTTGATCTTCGAACGGCCCTAACGCCTCATATTTTTCCCACGATGCCTCCTCTGGCGGTTGCCCCTTCTAACGGACAAAACATTGGGCGCTTAAATTGCCCCGACCTACTTCTTGAATTACCCGATGGTTGATAATGGTATCGACCTTTTTGTCGATGATCGGAGGGGTTACGAAAACATTTGGTCGCCTGGATTGCCTCCGCTCGATATCACCTTTGTCTCTACAAGGTGCCTTTAACGGACTAACATGCCTCGACCCAAGCAGCTTTTCAGGTTGCTTCCTTGAATCCTCCAACTTTGGAGGTGCTATGTACGGACCCATGGTAGGCGGCTTCGCCCACGGAATGAAGTCCTTACCCTTAAGGACTCGTTATTCACAAGGAGTCAAGGATTTTTCCATCTTGACCTCCTTAGTTTCTGTCCCGACTGCCAAAATCGGTGATCCCTCTTCCTTGAAGCCTTTTACGATTTGAATCGCGGACAACAGAATAACAACTTGAGGTACCTGAACTGTCGGTACCACACATGGACCCCTTGGGTCATAAATGTAGATCTGGTTGGGAAATGGGCATATGAACGCCTTCACTGCATCCCAATAGTCCAACCCCACCACCAGATCAAATACGTTCAGGGAAGAGACAAAGAAACTCACGTTCCCCTGCCAAGCTCCTAAGTTGAGCTGCACATTGCGGGCAATCCCTTTCACGTTGGTGGGTTTGGCGTTTACCGTCTTCAGCACCGAACTGCTAGGACCAAACACAAGGCCAAGTGATTTAGACAAAGTTGTGTGTTGCGCCGGTGTCTACCATGATATGCACAGATTGTCCGTTCAATTGTGCATCAACGAACAGTGATCCTGGCTCCCTTGATTGGCGCTCCTTGCCAATCACATTGTCGCCTAACGCGTGAACCAGTTTGACAATGTCATGCTTCCCTTGGGCGGCTTGCTTCAAAGCAGGCTTTTTACTACTGCACCAAGTATCATGTTGCCAAGATGCGCTACGTACGGCGGTTGTTGAACTTCTGCTTTTGCTTGTTCATCGGCTTGGATTCTTTCCTCTGTTAGCCTCTGCTCAGCCGTAATTATGGCACCGCACCACGAACCTACTCCAACTTCCGAAAATCCAATCCGACCTCGATATCAAAATTTTCACTGCCGGCCAAATTCACCAAAATTCTAACTTTTGCCAATTCAAGGCTAATTCTACTATGGACCTCCAAATCACATTCCAGACGCGCTCCTAAGTCCAAAATCACCTAACGTAGCTAACGGAACCATAAAAATTCAAATCCGAGGTCGTCTTACCCACAAGTCGACATCCTATCGACTTTTCCAACTTAAACTTCCAATTAAGAGACTAATTGTCTCAATTTACTCCAAAACCACTCTGGACACGAATCAACCAACCCGGTAAGACATAATATAGTTATAAAGCACAAAAGAAGCAGAAATGGGGGAAACAGGGCTATAACTCTCGAAACGACCGGTCGGGTCGTTACAATGCGTTCGTCTCGAACGTGCCAAGAGTTGTTTCCAAGCCATCAACTCACTATTCCATCTTACCATGCACATACCCGGGGGTGATCCCTCATCACCCTATTCCATATAGGTTTGACAACACAACATAAATGAAGATCATTAACTTAACCTTGACCTGTAAACCATGGAATTCAATTTCCAACATTTAGAATTTCTCTTCAAGACCCGAATCTGACATCTACACACTGTATAAGTCCGAACAAATTGTATCAAGCTATAGACATAACTCAAGATGTAATCACATGATATATCACATAACTCGCATACTCACAACACCATTTCTGATCTCGGTAACTACTCCAAACCAACCAAGTACTATATTTAACCCCACATTCCACATAACCTCATTCCAAAACTTTCGTACACTACTAATAATAAAAGAAACACGCGGAATCTCATAACCCCTTATCAGATCAGTAAGTCATGGAGCTCTCTCGCCCCAACCAGAACCATAATCACTTTCTAAGCTGACTTTCAATTTCATCCTCCCAAATATACCATAATCAAACCTGATAGTACCTATTCTTGGTCCAGTGACCATATATTATTAAACACAACTATCCCACATACATGCCACACCAATCTAATTTAAGCCGCAAACTGCGCAATCCGTGTACCCAAAAATGGAAAATGTTTCAAACAAGATAACCGTTTCGCAAGTTCAACAAGCACTACTACAACCGAAATGCTATGAGCTCATCATACATGGTAAAACCAAGAAACACGTATCTAATACTAGTAACCAGCTCTCCTAGAGCTCACATTAAGATCAACCCGCACAGACAACTCACGTGTTATCGTATCAATATCTAGACCCGCACGGATAACTCACGTGCCAATAATATTAGTATATGGATCCGCACGGACAACTCACGTGCCAATAACATAATCCGCCTAGCATGGTCACAAGCCTCCAGTCCAAGCATATTCTACATGAGCAATCAAATAAGTACACATGTATCTGATAAATGAAATAAAATTCATATGCTCCTGGACCGGTATAAATAACACGCCATAGAGTAGGCATGTGCAAAGTGCGCTATCACAACTCAAATCGGAAAGTTAACGCAGAAATAGTAACTACCCAGTTTATTCAAGTAATTAACCTCTTTGTAACCTCATGTATATCCTAGATAGTTCTCAACAAAGGTACGAATACGAAAAACATCATAACTTTACTCTTAACCATCAACTCTAGGCATCTCATTGCCTAAACCTTTTCCCGAGTCTGAATACTTGCCCTGATGCCCGCACATGGGCTCAAACCTCACACATATATATACACACTCGTAGCACGTAGTCATCACAAATAATTAATGCAACTAGTGCCTCTACTGATTTTAAATAAAATACTCACCTCAAACAGGCCGCAACCCTAAAACAATATGCTTCTGAGAACTCCTAGTCTCCACATTCATAGAACACAGGAATCATCGTGACTGGTCCCAACACCAGCACTCGAATGACTAACACATTTTTCACACACAATCATCCCATGAGGAATACTTCCATATTTCCTTCTGTGCCATATAGAAATAATTGGAATATCGGCAGTCTATTAACCAGGTGAGTATCGCAATACCAATGAACATGTGATAGTCAAAACACAATACGCCTTTTGAAATGCACACCCTTCTCAGGGATTACTGAGTAGTGATAATATCCGTCTAAGCATCTGAAATTGACCATTCTATCCATAATTCATGGTCTTCCTTTCCAGAATGAACTGCCACCGTGTACGTGTAAGTCTTAATCCCGCATAACACACCATATCTATCATGCCATCATGTGACAAACACGAGAATCGCATTATCAACTCTGAGTCACCAGCATATTACATACACGGCCAGTTAGAAACCTTCCACTTTCTCTCGTCCATGAGGAAATCACAATACATAACATGTCTTCCACATCGGTAGAAAATAGCTGGTTCAAACCATGGTAGAAACCATCAAGAACACTTTCAAATCCATTTGCACATAACCAAGCTATCAAAATTGAATTCCTCTAACTCGACCAAGCCACGCAGGTCACCAAACCCAAGAATATTACCACCGCAACATCTGTAAAGTCTCACCACATCATAATTACCCCCAAAAGAACCGAACATACCACTACCATACTGGTCTATCCTACTACCCAGTTGTCCTATTTTTCTTCGAGTTTCTTCTGAATTACCCTCAAGTTGACACTTCTCCTTGTCAGAACACTATGATCTTTAACCAAAGCTCACTACAAGACATCCTAACATAAAACCACACCGTCCTAAGGCCCATAAGCCACTATATTCTTCTTAAGCACCTCCATAAATACCACAACTGATACACCCACTCTTAAGGACCTTATGTTAATTTAAAATTGTTCCTCTTTCCTTTCTTATACTGAAATATAGAATCCATAGTTAAACAGAATTACCACACGTCCCGATACCATCCAATGTAAGTAACCAATTCTAGTGATATACAAATTCAAAATTTTTTTAATTGCCACATATACATTTTGAATCCATTAGAACCCTCTCGAGAGTCATCCACTCTGCTCAAATCTAATTTGCTCCGCCCAAACGGGACGAAAGGCATGTGCTCCTTTAGCACAATCAACACTCAAAGAAGTAACCCTGCCTTAACACAACCAATCAAATTCATACTTTGCGCACTACATCCTTCAAAATAACAAATTAATCATTCCATAATTTTCATATTTTTATAAAGTGCAATGTAACTCGTATTCAGGAATTTCCTTACCCGAGTCATCCTCGATCTCCACCTCTACAAGTCATAACTAAACCACAAATATGCCTCAGACCAAAACTAAACTTTAACATATATTCATGAAATTGAATTGTCAATTGCAGGCTCCTCCACTTAGCTCAAAGCCATGGAACAAAATACTTGATAACTCATAATACCCATACTTTATTACTGCCATAATACTGCAGTCAGTTCAACGAAAATGTTTCTCAAGCTTATGGAACACCTACCATAAAATACTTCAATCATCCGCTAAGTTCGCATTTATTCTCGTGACAGTCAAGTCAACTTTCTCAACTAGCATCAAATTCAAATCTCAACACATACGCCCCACTGGTAGAAAAGAAACTCTCCACTCAACATTATAAGGAACACAGCTACGTAGATTACTCTGCATGAGATAACCCACATGCGTAGCCTCAAATTGGCATCTTGCTATACCCTTTCGCAACCATAATTACCAGGGAATCACTTAATATTTTAGAGTTTGAACTCATCAACACGACATGAAAATCTACTTCTCTCCACAATTAAACAACATGACAGATCCCTCAGCACACTCACAACTCAAGATTGTACGTCACATCAAAATAGGAATCAAATACCCAATAGGAGACTCTTGAGTCACAAGTAACCTTTATTCGTCTCATTGAACCCACCTGAACACAACCCGCATTCCCATCATACTCATCATATAGTCATTCAACCACTCATTGAGCCATAAATTCCACTTATAGGGATACTACCAACGCATAAGTCCAAACGCACAAGTTCTCACATCCGAAACTACTGAGCTTAAGCTGCGGTCTAACCCTGGCCTCAAGTCCTCCAAACTAGTCCCACCACCAAAACACAGAATACTTCTCTCGAACCTCTTTCATAGAATCACAATGGGTACAGCGGGTGCTTGAGCTGGCCCCGCCGGCTCAATTATATCTGGAATTTGCTCTTGAGCAGGAGCAACTGGTGGCGCTACAGGTGTTGCTCCAACTGCTGTATGAGCTACATCTCGACCTCTACCATAGCCCCGGCCTCTCACAACCCTAAATGGTGGCTGACCATCCGATCCGGTAGTATATGTCCTCACCATCTTGAGAGAATAGAATTGTAGAAATTTAGTTTCTGGAACCAACAAATTCGCACGACAGACTACAAGAAAGTGAAATTTTCCTAAGGGTTCGGCAACCCCTCGAAGATAAGTACAGACATCTCCGTACCGATCCGAAAGACTCTACTAAGCCTACTCATGACTCGTGAGACCTATGTAACCTAGGCTATGGTACCAACTTGTCATGACCCAAAATCTCACCTGTCATGATGGTGCCTATATCAATAATAGGCAAGCCAACAACCTCAATGACCCACAATTTCTCTTAAGTTTGAAAACATAATATTTAAATCCAGTGGTAAAATCTCACAAATACATATATAAATATACTCCCAAACCCGGTGTCACCGAGTACATGAGCATCTAAATGAATACAAAGTCCGACTGATAAAAACACTGTCTGCAAATATAGAACAGTACAATAACTGAAAGGAAGAGAGACAAGGTCGATGGACGCCAAGCAACTAATTTGATATTCACCAACTAGTAACACACTGAGGTCTAACAGTCGCCGTGTCCGGAAGCACCTGGATCTGTACATGTGGTGCAGAGTGTAGTATGAGTACAATGAACTCAATAAGAAACAATACTAACCTTTGGGCTGAAAGTAGTGACGAGCTCAGCAGGTATAGTCCAGTATAGAAATAATAGTACAGAAATGTAGGCATGCTTTCAAGTTCAACAGTTAAACTCAGTACTGTATATGGCCAATCCAGCCCAGAGAAGTTCCATCCCGTATATATATACATCAAATGACAGTCAATCAATCAGTATCGTATAAGACCAATCCAGCCCTGGGGTAATTTATCCCGAAATATAAATGATTCAGACAAGATCCATGTCCATGGAAATTCATCACAAATATAAATAAGTAAGGCAAGTCCATGCCCTGAGAAGTCCATCCCGAATATAAATCATCGACGCTCACTGTGGGGGGTGCAGATCCGGAGGGGCTCCTTCAGTCGAAGCATGATATAAAGTCGATACGGCCTGTTGCAGGCGGGCAGCCCCGATCCATATAATGATAAAGTATATAATGCCCGCTGTAGGCGGGTAGCCTTATTTCATATAATAGTAATATATATAAAGCCATTATGGCCAACTGCAGGCAGTTAACACCGATCCCATAAATATACAATTTTAAACAATTAAATTCAATAGCAACATGATCCTATGGGTCCTAAAAATATCGGCACTTAGCCTAATCATGATTTTCAATACGAGTCTCAGCTCTATTTCCTAACACGTGGAGAATGATCGGAGAATAACATGATTCTTTAATTTTACAAGTCCACGGAATTTATTAACTCATAATTTCTAAGGTTCACGCCCACACGCTTGTCACCAAACATGTGCGTCATGTTCAAACAATTGATATAACACCAAATTCGGGGATTCATACCCTCAGAACCAAGTTTAGAAGTGTTACTTAACTCAAACCGTATAATTCTTTACTCCGCTATGCCTTTGCCTCGTGAATTGTTCTCCAAAATACTTGTATCTAGTCACATTTAATTCGATTTGGTCAATACAAATTATTGGAATTAATTCCATATGAAAATACTAATTTCCCAACAAACTCCGAAATTTAACTCAAAAATTGCCCATGGGGCCCACTTCTCGAAACCCGACAAAAGTTACAAAATATGAACTCCCTTTTAACCACAAGTCAAACCATACCAAAATTACTAAATTCTGACATCAACTCGACCCTCAAATCTTCAATTTAAACTAAGAGGGTTTTTTAAATCTTCCGGCTTAAATAACCAATTAAATGTTAAAAAGAACCATGGATTAGGGTAATTTGACCAAAATTAGTTAAGAACACTTACCCCAATATTTTCCTTGAAATATCTCCTGAAAACCGCCTTACCCGATGTCACGACCAAAAATCCAACTAGTCGTGATGGAAGCTAACCCAACCAGCTAGGTAAGCCAATTAACAACTATCCAATTCCAATGATATTTAATAAGACAGTTAAGTAAAGAAATTATATGAATCTTATGCATTTTCCAAGGACTGGTAGTACAAATCATGAGCTTCTAAGAATAGAGTTTACAAAGCTGAAATGAAGTAAATACATCGTCTGTTGGAAAAGTACATAAATAGAGTTTTATAGATCTAAGGCTACCACGAATAAGAGGCAGCTACCACCGGGACGTAAGTACATCTTCAATGCTGGCTCCCGTCAATCATAGTAGCGTCAGCAGTCAATATCTGTATATAAGGTATAGAAGTACAGTATGAGTACAACCGACCCCATGTACTCAATAAGTAACAAGCCTAACCTTAGGTTGAAAGTAGTGACCAGCTAACAAAAAGGTCGGGTCCAACACCAATATTCCACAACACTTCATAACAGCATAGTACAAGTAACAAAAGAGGTATCTCAGAAATAAAATACTCAGTTTATTCGCAGTTCCAGAAAAAAAAAAAAGGCATTGCTTTTCAAGTATCTCAGTGAAAACCCAAATCTTTTATCGAAAATGCCAAAATACGAGTAAGTTTGAAAACTGTGATTTTTCCCAAAAGTCCTTTCAACAATCAATAAGATGTTTCATTTTTCCTTTCAGATAGCAAGTGTAATATGTCTCTCTATGCCCATATGTCAAAATGTATTAGAAGTCATAAATTACGTGATACTATACAACATGAGGAAAAATGCATCTCTATGCCTCTATGCCAAGTGTGCATGCCAAATTGGATGCAAATCTGTGATAAATATCATATGCATACTCTCAGAGTATCAGTCACTCAGTCCTCCAGTCGATAAGTCCTCCCAATCACTCAGCCCTCACAGTCACTCAGTCCTCCCAATCACTCGGCACTCGGCCCAAGGGCTATAATCCTCACGGATAACTCACGTGCTACACAGACAACTCACATGCCATAATATCAATATCTAGAATAGCACGGACAACTCACATGCTGTACGGACAACTCACGTGCTATAGTAAGCCAATCTGGCCCACTGCGGCATGCATCCCGATCCCATAATCATTCTCACAATCAAGCCCTCGGCCTCACTCAGTCATCAGTCTCTCGGTCTCACAATGTCATGAAGCTAGCCCAAAATGATGATATGATGAATCAATAAATAACAACAAAAACTGAGAGATGATATGAAATGAATGAACATGACTATGAAATTGCAATGTAAGCAAATAACTCAATAGAAGTAACGACCTCAATGGGTCCCAAAAGAGTAAGCACGTAGCCTAGACATGGTTTCTAACATGAATCACAGCTCATTATCTCTAGTACGTAAATTTCATGGTTACATATATGATCAGGTAGCTACACCGTACCATAGAAATAACAGAATTAGAACATACACTGTTCACGCCCACACGCCCGTAACCTAGCATGTGCATCACCTCAATACTAATCACATAACATGTATTTCGGGGTTTCATACCCTCAACTCCAAGATTAGAAGAGTTACTTAGCTCTAGCAAGCCAATGCCAATGCCGAGCAAGCCAAGCGTTGCTGCAAAGATGCCATCCCGTGCGTTCCGGCCTCCGAATGGCTCGAAACTAACCAAAAACAACTCAACTACTTCAAACAATGCTAAAGGAACCAATCATGTTCGAAAAAGATCAAATCTTGAATCAAAAGCCCAACCCGGGCCCACACCTCGGAACCCAACAAAATTAACAAAATCCAACAACCCATTCAATTACGAGTCCAGCCATACTAGTTTCACTCAAATCTGACTCCAATTCGATGATCAAAACTCAAAAAATCATATTATGAAACTTTAGGCTAAAACCCCAAATTTCTCTTTAAGATTCATCAACCAATCCCATAAAATGAAGATAGATTCATGAAATACGATCAAAACCAAGTGTAGAACACTTACCCCAATCCTTGTGATGAAGATTGCTCCAAAACACATCTCAATCTGAGTCCCACATCTCAAAATATGATAAAAGAACCAAAACCCTCGATAATATAGCTTCTGCCAGCATTCTCACACCTGCGGCACATTAGCCACTTCTGCGGCATCGCATTTGTGACCAAAAACACGCTTCTGCGGAAAAGCACTGATTGTCTGCCTTCGCACCTGCGGTAGAAACTCCGTTGTTACGCACACGCAGGTGCGAGTCCAAATTGTGCTCTGGCGCTAACATTCGCTCATGCGCCCTCTCGCACTGCATCTGCGTCTTCGCAGAAGCGAATAAATCCTTCGCTTCTGCGGACTCCTGCTTTCAGCAACACCTTTTCTCCTGCGACTCCATTGTCGCTTCTGCGGCCATCGCACCTGCGCAAATCCAGCTGCAGGTGCGATCACACCAGAACCAGCAGCCTTCAGCAATGCACTATGCAACGAAAGTGATCAGAACCTCGTCCGAAACTCATCTGAGCCACTCGGGATCCCGTTCAAATATACCAACAAGTCCAATAACATAACACGGACCTACGCGAGGCCTGAAATCACGCATAACAACATCGAAACAATGAATCACACCTCAAATCGCACTTAATGAACTTTGAACTCTTTAACATCCAAAAATCGTGCCAAAACACAGCAAATCAATCCGGAATAACTTCAAATTTTGCACACAAGACATAAATGACATAACAGAGCTATCCCAATTTCTAGAATCGAATTCCGAGCCCGATATCAAAAAGTCAATCCCACGGTCAAACTTCCAAAACATTCAACTTTCGCCATTTCAAGCCTAATTCCACTACTGACCTCCAAATAATTTTTCGGACACGCTCCTAAGTCTAAAATCACCATACTGAGTTATTGGAATCATCAAAATTCAAATCCGAGATCGTTTACACATAAGTCAATATCTGGTCAACCTTTCCGACTTAAGTTTCCAATTAGGAGACTAAGTGTCTCATTTCACTTCGAAATCCTTCCGGGCCCGAACCAATTACTCTGGCAAGTCATACAACAACTGTAAAGCATAAAGTGAGCAGTAAATGGGGGAACGGGGCTGTAATACTCAAAACGACTAGCCGGGTCGTTACATCCTCCCCCACTTAAATATACGTTCGTCCTCGAATGTGCCAAGAGTTGTTTCCAAGCCACCAAATCACTATTCCATCTTACCACGCACGTACTCGGGGGTGATCGCACATCACCCTATCCCATATAGGTCCGATAACACAACATAACTGAAATTCCTTTATTCAACCTAACCCACAAGCCTTAGAATCCAATTTCCACATCCGAAATTTCTTATAGGATCTGAATCTTGCAACCTACACATTGTATAATTCTGAACAAACTGTACCAAGCCGCAACCATAACCCAAGATACAATCGCATGATATAACACATAACACAGATACTCGTAGCAATGATTTCAAATCACAGTAGCTGCTCAAAACAATCTAATGCCGGTAATAAACCCCATATCAAACAAGACTCCATTCTAAAATATTCGTACACTATCGATGATGAAAGAAACATGCAGAAACGCATAACCATTCATCAGATCCACCAATCATGGAGCTCCCTCTCCTTTGACAAGAATCATAGAAAATGTTTAAGCCGACTTTTGATATTATCCTTCCAACTACGCTGTAATTAATCCCGATAGTATCCATTCTAGGTCCAATGACCTCATCTCATCCAACACGACCACTCTAGTGACATGACACACCCATACAATCTAAAGCCACAACTCGTGCAATCCGTGCACCAATAAGCAATATTCCAAATGTACTCAATCATGCAAAAAATGACTCAGACGAGAGAACTGTCCCGCAAGCTCAACAAGTACCACCACAACGCAATGCTAAGAACTTATCACACACCGTAGAACCAAAACACATGAATCTAATACAAGGGATCATATCTCAACATAACTCTGCTGCAATGAGTGAGCCCATCCAAACACTGATCCATATGAAATACCTCAACCACCATGCTCAAAATCAATAACCACGCGCAACTCGACATCAAGTACTCAAAGTGCATTACCATAATCATGGAGAAGCAGATGACACTCACAAAACCCGAAAGAGCATAATTCATACGCCATCAACCATGCAATACCCAATTACTCATCTCGCTCAAATTCCACTATAAAGCCAAAATAGAACCGCACCAGGTGTGCTTATAACCAACAAATCACAACTCCTCGGAGCATAGAAGAGTAACTCACAGATCATTTCAGAACACGAATAAGCTCAACTACAACCGAATGGCACATCCCTCAACAATAGTAGTATGGAGCTAACCAATCCGACTCGGTATAGAATACACATCCTAATTGGGCCTACCAATGGACCCCCAAATCAACTTTGACTACCCATAATAGATAAATAACCCTCCAAAGGTCCACAATAACTGAATCATAACACTTACTATCATCTATCTAGCTTTGGCCATAACTTCACAGTCCCCAACCATGAAACAATCCGCTCTTGAGAACTCCTAGTCTCCAAACCCATAGAACACACGAATCACCATATCTAATCCCAACTCCACCGCCAGAATGTCTAACACATCTCTTATACACGGTCATCCCACGAGGAATACTTTTAAAATTCTTCCGTGTCACATAGAAAAATTTGAATATCAGTAGTCGATCAACCAGGAGAGTGCCGCAATACTAATGAAGTATCCAAAAATCAAAACACATTGCCCATTCTGAAATGTATACTCTCATCAAGCCATACCGATTAGTAATATCATTTATCTAGTCATCTGAAACCGTCCATGCTGCCTATGAATTTATGTCTTTCCCTTCAAAACTGAACTGTGACCTTGCACATGCAAATCTCAATCCCACACAACACACCACATCTACCATGTCATCTTGTGAAGAGTACAAGAATCTCATAATCAACTCTAAGTCACAAGCAGAATATATACCCGATCAGTCAGAATCCTTTCATTTGATCTCATCTCGGAGAAAATCCCAATATGCAACATATTCCTCACGCTGGTAGGAAATATACTCCTCGAACCGTGATAGAAATGATCGAGAACTCTTTGAAACCTATTTGCACATAACCAAGCTATGATAACCGAATCTCTCTAACTCAGCCCAGCCTCGCAGATCGCCAAAACCCAATAGCATTGCCACGAAACACTTGTGGAGGCTAGCCATATAATAAGTACCCAAAGAACCGATTGTATCCATTACTGTGCCGATCCAACCTACTACCACATTGTCCTATTTATCCAAGTCCCTTCCAAATTGCCTTCATATTGATAATTCTCCTTGCAGGAACACCACGATTCTTAACCAAAATTCACCACACAAGAAACCCTAGTATAAAACCACAACGTCCTAAGGCCCATAAGACGCTGACTTCCTTCTTAAGTACCCCAAAACACCACAACCGCGACACCCACTCCAAAGAGACCTTATGTGAACCTAAATTTGTTTCCTTTACCTTCTTGATGCTGAAATGCATAATCCACAATGGTATAAAAATGCCACAAGTATCGACACCATCCAATGTAACTCTCAGTTTCTAGCCATCTAAAAATCTTGAAAATTCCAAACCACTACATATAAATCTTGAATCCATTAGAACCATTCTCGAGAGTCATCCATTCTACTAAAATCTCAATTAAACCAACCAAATGAACCGAACGACTTGTGCCCCATTAGCACACCAACACCCAAGGGTGTAACCCACACTCCTAAGCAACCGAGAAAATTCCTACTCCATGTACACTACATCCTTCGCGAATAACCACTCAATTATTTTATGATTCCCACATACCCATAGAGTGTAATACAATCTGTATCCAGAAATACCTTTACTCGAGTCATCCTCGATATTGAACTCTACAAGTCATAACTGATTCACCAGTATATCCCGAACCGAAACCAATACAACACATAACCGTGCACTCTACTCGTCGATAGCAGACTCCCTCGCTTGGCTCAAAGACATGGAATAAAATATCCGATTACTTACAATAACCATACCCCATTACTACCGTAATACCACAGTGAGATTCCACTAAATCCTTCATAAGCTCATGTAACACAAATCATCTAATACTTCAAATTATCTGCAAATCACACGTTCATCTTCGTGATGGTTAAGTCAACTTCCACAAGCGATCCAAACTAAAATTGCAACATATATCATTCACTGGTAAAAGATAACTCTCTACAAAACAGCATAGGGATCACATAACCTCAGGATACCTCGCAGGAGATAACCCACCTGCTTTGCCGAAAATTGACATCTCTCTATACCCTTCCACAGTCACGACTACTATGCAATCACTTAATCTTCTTGATTCTGAACTCATCAACAAGACATGAGAATCTACTCCACTACACAACTAAACAACATGAGAGATCCCTCAACACACCCATAACTCGAGACAATACACCAAATCAAGACAGAAATCAGACACCCTATAGTCCTTGCTACATCTCAAGTAAACTCTTCTCGTCACATTTGAACAATATGAACACATCTTGCAGTCTCATCATACTCACCACCTAGTCTTCCAATCATAAATGCCACTGATAGGGACACCAACGGACCTATAAGTCCCAAAAGCACGTTCTCACATAATCAAAATCTTCGTGCTCGAGCTACCGTCAAAACCCGGCTCAAGTCCTGTAGACTGGACCATCATCAGCAAGCCAAAAGTCACATCTCGCACCTCAACCATGGATTCACAAGCAACCGGCGCACAGCCGATACCGAGCACTCACATGCGCATACGAATGCGTGGAAGAAATTCAAAGATTTACTCTTCAAGCTGAATAAATGCCGCACGATAAGAAAAGAAAGATGTGAAGTATATCCTAAATGTCCTATAACCTCTCGAAGATAGGTATGGACGTCATCATACTAATCTGCAAGACTCTACAAGACACTTGCTCGTGACTTGTAGAACCTATGAACCTAGAGCTCTGATACCCCTTGTCACGACCCAAAATCCAACTAGTCATGATGGCACCTAACCCAACCCGTTAGGTAAGTAAAATAACAACTATCCAATTCCAATGATATTTAATAAGACAGATAAGTAAAGAAATTATCTGAATCTTATACATTTCCCAAGGACTGGTAGTACAAATCATGAGCTTCTAAGAATAGAGTTTACAAAGTTGAAATGAAGTAAATATATCGTTTGTTTGAAAAGTACATAAACAGAGTTTTATAGATCCAAGGCTACCACGAACAAGAGGCAGCTACCACTGGGACGCAGGTACATCTTCAATGCCGGCTCCCGTTGATCACAACAACATCAGCAGTCAATATCTGCATGGAAGGTGCAGAAGTATAGTATGAGTACAACCGACCACATGTACTCAATAAGTAACAAACCTAACCTTAGGTTGAAAGTAGTGACGAGCTAACAAAATGGTCGGGTCCAACAACTATATTCCACAACAGTTCATAACAGCATAGTACAAGTAACAAAAGAGGTATCTCATAAATAAAATGCTCAGTTCGTTCACAGTTCCAGAAAAAAAAATAGGCATTGCTTTGCATCACAGTTCCAGAAAAAAAAATAGGCATTGCTTTTCAAGTATCTCACTGAAAGCCGAAATCTTTTACCGAAAATGCCAAAATATGAGTAAGTTTAAAAACTGTGATTTTTACCAAATATCCTTTCAACAATCAATAAGATGTTTCATTTTTCTTTCAGTTAGCAAGTGTAAGATGTCTCTCTATGCCCATATGTCAAAATGTATGAGAAGTTATAAATGGCGTGATACTATACATTATGAGGAAAAATGCATCTCTATGCATGTATGTCAAGTGTGCATGCCAAATGCGATCCAAATCAGTGATAAATATCATATTCATACTCTCAGAGTATTAATCACTCAGTCCTCCCAGTCGCTTAGTCCTCCCAATCACTCAGCCCTCACAGTCACTCAGTCCTCCCAATCACTCGGCACTTGACACTCGCGCCAGTAGATACATCCGCTCACTGGGGGTGTGCAGACTCCGGAGGGGCTCCTATAGTGCAAGTGATATAATCCTCACGGATAACTCACGTGCTGCACGGACAACTCACGTGCCATAATATCAATATCTGGAATCGCACAGACAACTCACGTGCTATAGTAAACCAATCTGTCCCGCTATGGAGTGCAGCCCGATCCCATAATCATCCTCATAATCTGACCCTCAGCCTCACTCAGTCATCAGTCTCTCGGGCTCACAATGTCATGAAACTAGCCCAAAATGATGATATGATGAATCAATAAATAACAACAAAAACTGATAGATGATATGAAATGAATGAACATGATTGAGTATGAAATTGCAATGTAAGAAAATAACTCAACAGGAGTAACGGCCTCAATGGGTCCCAACAAAGTAAGCACACAGCCTAGACATGGTTTCTAATATGGGTCACATCTCAATAGCTCTAGTACGTAAATTTCATGGTTGCATATATGATCAGGTAGCTACACAGTACCACATAAGTAACAGAATTACAACTTACACAGTGCACGCCCACAAGCCTACACGCCCGTAACCTAGCATGTGTGTCACCTAAATACTAATCACATAACATGTATTTCAGGGTTTCATACCCTGAGCTCTAAGATTAAAAGAGTTACTTACATCTAGAAAGCCAATACCAATGCCGAGCAAGCCAAGCGATGCTCCAAAGATGCCATCCTGCGCTGCAACAACCTGGCTAGTCATTTTGAGTATTATAACCCTGTTCCCTAATTTACTGCTCAATGTATGCCTTACAATTAATTTATGACTTATCGGGTTAGTTGATTCGGGTCTGGAAGGATTTCGGAGTGAAATGAGACACTTAGTCTCATAATTGAAAACTTAAGTTGGAAAACTTAACCGTATATTGATTTATGTGTAAACGACCTTGAAATTTAATTATGATGATTCCAATAGCTCCGTATGGTGATTTTGGACTTAGGAGCGTGTCCAAAAAATTATTTGGAGGTCCGTAGTGGAATTTAGGCTTGAAATGCCGAAAGTTATATTTTTGGAAAGTTTGACCAGGGGGTTGACTTTTTGATATCGAGCCCGAAATCTGATTCTGGAAATTGGAATAGCTTCGTTATGTCATTTATGACTTATGTGCAACATTTGAAGTCATTCCGGATTAATTTGATGTATTTTGGCACAAGATATAGAATTTGAAAGTTCAAAGTTCATTAGGCTTGAATTGAGGTGCGATTCATGGTTTTAGCGTTGTTTGATGTGATTCGAGGCTTTGAATAAGTTCGTATGATGTTTTAGGACTTGTTGGTATATTTGGTTGAGATCCCGAGTGACTCGGGTGAGTTTCGGGGTGGTTTCAGACCAATTTTAGGCCATTTTTAGTTGCTGGATTTTGGCCACATAGGTATGCAACGCGATCGCGGACAAACGGTCGCGATTGCAAAGAGCAATTTTGTTGTTTGGACACTGTGAATCGCGATTGCGTAGAACAAAATCTCTACTGCACTAACCCTAATTGGGAAGCTTATATCTCGCAATCTATAAAGAATTTGGAGATGATCCAAAAATAAAAATTGTAGCCCTTGATGTCTAGTGTTCAGAAAGGTAAACCATTTGGCATTTACAGTTTTGTACAAAACGTTATGATGGATAAACTATAGGCTTTTTGGGAAGAGTTTGGAAATCTTTGTTGCACAGGGCTAATTTGGGAAGCTTATATCTAGCCATCTATACAGAACTGGGAGATGAGCAACATATGAAAGTTATAGCTCTTGGTGTCTAGTTTTCAGAAAGGTAAACCATTTGCAATTTTGAGTTTTGTACAAAATGTTATGACTATTATACTAGAGACTGTCTGGAAGAGTTGGGGAGTTTGTTCTTCGCGATCACGAATGGTTTTCCGTGATCGCAAAGAGCAATTTTGGGGCTGAAATATTTTGTGCTTCGCGATTGCGATCGCGAAAAGTAAATACCTGGGCAGTAGCTATATTTCGATGTTTCACCCATTTTTAACGTATTTGGAGCTACGGAGATCGGATTGAAGCGATAGTTTAGGCGATTTTCACCATATGGATTGTGGTAAGTGTTCTATATCCTAAAGTGATTATAATTCATGATTCTATGGTTATATGCATCATTTTTTTGGATTTAAATGGAAGAAATCTAGATTTTTGCAAAATCTTCCAAAAAACAAAAATTTAAGATTTGGAGGTCGAGTTGTTATCGGAATTTGATAAAATTGGTACGGTTGAACTCGTATCAGAATGTGTGTTCTCATTTGGTGAAAATTTTGTCGGGTTCTGAGAGGCGAGCCCCGCGTTGACTTTGGTTGACTTCTTAGAATAAAATTTTAAGTCGACATTTTATTATCCGGAATTATTTCCGATGAATTTTAATGAAGTTATACAATTAATTTGGATAGATTTGAGCTGTCCGGAGGTCAATTCAAATAAGAACGCGATTTTAAAATATCGGCATAACTTCAAAAAATAAAGGTAAGTATCTTGCCTAACCTTGAGTGGGGGAATTACCCCTTAGGCATTGAGTCTTATGTGAAAATTTTGTAATTGAAAACCATGTACGCGAGGCGACAAGTACGTACTTGGTTTATATGTGCATATTATATCGGTTGAAATTCTTGGACGCCCTTAAGTATTAAATTGGAAAATTATCGTAACTTGTTAAATCCCTTATTTGTCATGTATCATTCCTTGTTTGCCGAGATTGTTTTTATATGATAATTTGGTGTGATTTCCACTTGACTTTTATGTGAACTCTGTGTTTGTTTTAGTTGCCATTTTTATGGAAAACACTTTGATTATTGATTTTACCTACAGATAATTTAAATGGAAAATTTAGTTAATAAAATGAATAAATCTATTTATTTCTTGAAGTTATGATTTAAAAGAGGTGTTGTTCCTTGATGAATTACTTTTCAGTTCACGTTATTGAAAAATTGGTATTGATATATAAAGGTCGTGAATCATATTGAGGCAAAGTGCCAAATTGTGAAATATTATTCGATTGAGTTTTTCACTCCCGAATATTTTGTTAAGATGTTGTACACATTATGATCGAGTCGTGGGCTCCTTATTGTGGAAAAATAATGTATTATTGATTTCTGTGATATGTTGTAATATTTGAGCACTTGATGTGCAATTTGTGATGTGTTGTAATATTTGAGCACTTGATGAGCAATTTGTGATATGTTATAATATTTGAGCACTTGATGTGCAATTTGTGATATGTTGTAATATTTAAGCACTTGAGGTGCAAGTTTTATTATGCTGTGATATTTGGGCACTTGAGGTGCGATTTGTGAAATATTGATACGCATGCAGTGATATAAGGTCAGGGTATTGAAACACATGCAGTGAGATATAGGTGGCTTGAAACGCGTGGCTAGTAGGGGAACTACTAGAAGTCATGCAGTGTGATAAGGGTGGCTAAAACATGGGATGCTATTTCGGGAAAAATAATTTCTTTAAAAATTAAATGTGAAGGCTTTGCGGTAATATAAAGAAATAAGATATTATGAATTTATTTATGATTTAGGACTACGAGGCGGTACCTCGGGAGTGCCCTGTTGATATTTATTTATTTATTTATGTTCTTGTATTGGGTGATTTTGTTTCATTTAATATGTAAATTCTTTTCTTCTTCCGTGATGTACTAGTTGACTTTATTATTTTGTATTTTGTGCTCCTAGTTGTATTGTGTTGGCTTTGGCTTTTTAGCACGAGACTCTGAAGAAGTATATTTCTGGTTTTTCTTACTGATTTTCAATGATTCAGTTAATTTAAATTAAATATTATTATAATTATGTTTTAAATTAAATAGTTTTACATCCAAATCAGTAGTTTATCCGATGCTTTAATTTAAGTGAAATGTTATTTTCTTCACCCATATAATTTCTAAAATAAATTCATTTCTTTGTTGATTTCTTACTTGATTTAAAAATTATAAACTCACTTTAGTAGAAATAAATTGATCATGTGGATCTTATATACATTGATATTATTGGCACGCGAGTTGTCCGTACAGTTGTGATAGAAATATGGGCACGAGGTGTCGTGGAAATATAGAAGTGGGCTGAGACCTGTATGTTTATAATTTTGAAATGAGGTGTCACAAGGTGAAATGTATTTGAAAGAATTATATTCAAAATATTATTTTAAAGAATTATATTCGGAAGGTATTTATTCGAAAGAATTATATGTGAAAGATCTATATTTGAAGGACATGTTTAATTGGTTGTACTTGTGTTCCTTATTCGTTCGAGTAATAATTATGGTGTTCTTGTTGCCTTGCTGTTTATATCACTGGTTGAGTTTTGTTGTTATTATTGCTAGTTATTTTCCAGTACTATTGTATACTACTATATTGCATAGGTTATTTCACTAGTGAGTGTCTTGACTGTAACTCGTCACTACTCCACCGAGGTTAGTCTTGATACGTATTGGGTACCGACCGTGGTGTACTCATACTACAGTTTGTACAGTTTTGTGCAGAGCCAGGTATTGGAGATATCGGAATCGGGCAGAGTTAGTGTGTTGATCGCAAGGATTCAAGGTAGAGCTGCTTGGTCATCGCAGTCCCTTGGAGTCTTTCCATTTTATTGTACTGTTAATTATTATTCGAACAGTATTGCATATTCGATCCTTGAGATCATTTCATAAATCCTGTTAGAGTTCGTGACTCAGTATTACCAGTCTTGGGAGGTTGTTTGTAATTATTTCCGCTGTTGGTTTATGTGTTGAAAAACAATTTAGCTTGAATTGTAATTATAATCGGCTTACTTAGTCTTAGAGACTAAGTGCCATCACGACGCCTGTGGTGGGATTTTGGGTCGTGACAAGTTGGTATCAGAGCTCTAGGTTCATAGGTTCTACGAGTCACGGACGAGTTTAGTAGAGTCTTGCGGATCAGTGTGGAGACGTCTGAACTTATCTTCGAGAGGTTACAGAGCTAGTAGAAAAAATCTTCACTTCTTTCATTCCTTATCGTGCGGCATTTATTTATCTTGGAACATATATCGTATGTTCTTTTGCATCCACTCGTGTATGAAATTGCGCACTCGGTATGAACTATGCGCCAACGGTTCGTGATACTACATAGGGCTTATAAGGGAGCCAGTGTTACTCAACCATTATTACCACGTGTCGTCCAGATCGAGGATACGAAAATATTGAAAGATCATTCAGTTATGCACATAGGGGTGCAACAGGTTCTGATACCTGGTTGATAAGTACAGTCTTATAAAGGTTTAATTAGTTACCTAATTGTCACAATCGTGGTAGGGTCACGAGGTGGATGTAGATCTAAAGATAGTTGGTGGTATTAGAGACTATGTGGTTCATATGAAATTTGTATTTAGCAAAGGGTACATACTAGTAGCCAAGACACTGGAGGTAGCAAGTTTAACTGTCACGAGGATGACATGCGCCAAATAAATGGCTTGAGGTGTCTTATGCCCTGTGTCATACAAGCGATGAAGGTTAGTATTGTGGATCATCAAAATGTGTCCTATGGCTTCGCACCAAGTGAGGGGAGTCCACTATCAACGATCAGATTGCGGGGTCATGTGTTATATCAGTTTTGGCCTGAGATGTATTTATGTGGTATTGAAAGGTTCTCCGAAACTTGTATATGATTAAGAGCTGAGATTTGTATGGGATGATGCTAGGACTTGCGGTATTCCCATGTCCTTAATAATTTTACATTTCAGTATCAACGGGGTCATGGAAACAATTTCAGAATACTCAGAGTGCTCCAGTAAGTTCTTTTAATGCATCACAGAAACATGGTTCCTATAATGGTTATTCTGGTTATCTGGCATAGACTCAGTGTAACAACCCGACTTGTCGTTTTAAGAATTTATGCCCCGTTCAACAGCTTAAGGTCTCGAGAAGCTTCGTAATATGCATTTTGACCCGTAGGTGTGGTCGAATTTGATTTTTGGAATTTAATTAAAATAACAATTCTTATTTAGAAGCTTAAATGGAAAGAGTTGACCGGAGAGTTGACTTTTGAGAAAATGACCCCGGAATGGAATTTCGATGATGGCAATAGCTTCGTATGATTATTTCGGACTTAGGCGTATGTTCGAATTTGGATTTGAAAGTCCGTAGACAATTCGACATATTTTGGAGAAAGTTGGAAAAATATAAGATTTTGGAAAAGTCTGACCGAAGGGTGAATTTTTTATATCAAGGTCGGATTCGTAATTCCGGCATTGTTTGACATGGTTTGAAGCCTCGACTAAGTTCGTATTGCATATTGGGATATGTTGGTATAATTGACTGAGGTCTCGGGGGCCTTGGGATAGTTTCGGATGGTTAAACAGATCAAAATATGACTTGAAGGAACTGTTGGAAATCTGCCACTGGTGTCATCGCATATGCGATGCAATAGATCGCAGATGTGCAATCACATATGCAAAATTTAAGTCGTAGAAGCGAAAGGAAAAGGCCTAGGCAGTGGTCGCAGGTGTGAAAAATATCCCGCACCTGCGATTCCCGCAGAAACGGGCAGAGAAGGCGCAGAAGCGGTGGGGCATTGTAGGTACGCGTGAGGCATCGCAGAAGCGGAAAAGCTTCCACAAATGCGATGGTCGACTGGGTAGTGCACTTCCACAGAAGCGAGTCTTTACTCGCAAAAGCGAGCTCACAGGTGCGACTAAAAGGTCCGCAGGTGCGAAACTGGGCAGAAACATAAGGATGGAACTTGACCATTTTTGGCATTTCGCTTTGGAATTTTTGGAGCTCGGATTTGGGCTATTCTGGAGGGATTATTCACAATATGGGTTGGGGTAAGTGTTCTATGTCCTAAAGTGATTATATTTCATGAATCTATGATTATATTCATCGTTTAGTTCGGATTTAAATGGAGGAAATCAAGATTTTTGTAAAATCTTTCAAAAACGAAAATTTAAGATTTGGAAGTCGCGTTGTTATTGGAATTCAATAAAATTGATATGGTTGAACTCGTATCGGAATAAGTGTTCGGATTTCATGAAAATTATATCGGGTTTCGAGAGGCGGGTCCCGCGTTGACTTTTGTTGACATTTTGGAATAACTTTTTAAGTCGACATATTATTATCCGGAATTATTTCCGATGAATTTTAATAAAGTGATACAATTAATTTGGTTAGATTTGAGCAGCCCAGAGGTCAATTCAAGCAAGAAGATGATTTTGGAATATCGACATAACTTCAAAAAAGTAAGTGTCTTGCTTAACCTCGAGTGGGGGAATTTCCCCTTAGGCATGGAATATTATGTGCAAATTGTGTAATTGAAAACCATGTACTCGAGGTTATGAGTACGTACTTGGTTTATATGTGCAAATTTCATTGATTAAAAATCCTTAGATACCCTTATATATTAAATTGGAAATTATTGTCACTTATTAAATCCTCTATTTGTTATGCCTAGATCCTTGTTTGTTGAAATTATTTTTATATGATGATTTTGTGTGATTGCCACCTTGAATTTATGTGAAATATATTTTTTTAAGATTTTGTGCACATTATGGTCGATCCATGGGCTCCTTATTGTGGAAAATGATGTATTGTTGATTTCTGTGGCAAGTTGAAATATTTGAGCACTCGATGTGCAATTTGTGATATATTGTAATATTTGAGCACTTGATGAGCCACTTGTGATATGTGAGTACTTGATGTACAGTTGTTGAGGTCATATTTACTTTGGGACTACGAAACGGTATTCCGGGAGATCCCCCTATCTTGGATATTTACTTTTGGGACTAGGAGGCGGTACCTCGGCAGATTTCCCCTATCTTGCATATTTACTTTTGGGACTACGAGGCGGTACCTCGGGAGATTTCCCATGTCTTGCATATTTACTTTTGGGACTACGAGGTGGTACCTCGGGAGATTTTCCCTGTCTTGCATATTTACTTTTGGGACTACGAGGCGGTACCTCGGGAGATTCTCCCGTCTTGCATATTTAATTTTGGGACTACGAGGCGGTACTTCGGGTGTGCCCTTTTGTTGATATTTTTCTATGGATGCACTTGCCTTTGGTTATTTTGTTTTTCTGTAATTTGTAAATTCTTGTGTTTTTCGTGATGTATTATTTGACTTAATATTAAGTGTTTTGTATTTCTTGATATATTGTGTTGACCTTGACTTTTCCTACGAGACTTTGAGGATTTGTATTTTTGGGTTGTACTTGTTTTTGATGATTGAGTTGTTTTAAATAAAAGAAATATTTCTACTATGTTTAATTTAATAAATTCTATATCCAATTCAGTAGTTTAGCTGATGCTTTATTTTAATGGAAATGTCATTTTTCCTTGCTCAAACGATTTCTAAAAATAAACATATCTTTTTGTTGATTTCTTACTTGATTTAAATATTTTTAACCTTACTTTATTGAAAATAAATTGATCATGCAGATCTTATATACATTGATATTTTGGTACGTGAGTTGTCCGTGCAGTTATGAAAATAATATGGGCATGAGGTGCCGGGAAAAAATATGATGATTTTATTATTGACACGTGAGTTGTCGGTGTGATGGTGATAGAAATATGGGCATGAGGTGTCAGCTGAGACCTGTAATTTTTATGATTGTGAAATAAGGTGTCACATGGTGACTTTTACTTGAAAATATATTTATTGCAAAGAATTATATTTGAAATATAATTATTCAAAAGAAGTATATTCGAAAGATATTTATCTTAAAGAATAATATGTGAAGGATTTATATTTGAAGGACTTGACTTGTTGATTGTATTTGTGTTCCTTATTCGCCTGAGTAATAATTATGATGTTCTTATTGCCTTGTTGTTATATCACTGGTTGAGGTTATTGTTATCATTGCTAGTTGTTTTCTAGTACTATTGTATACCGCTATATTGTACAGGTTATTTGACTAGTGAGTGTCTTGACTGTACCTCGCCTCTACTCCACTGAGGTTAGTCTTGATACTTACTGGGTACCGACCGTGGTGTACTCATACTACACTTCTGCACATTTTTGTGCAGAGCCAGGTATTGGAGATATCGGACCTGGACAGAGTTAGAGTGTGATCGCAAGGATTCAAGGTAGAGTTGTTTGGTCGTCGCAGTCCCTTGGAGTTTGTTCCTTTCATTGTACTGTTAATTTTTAATCAAACAGTATTGAGTATTCGATCATTGAGATCATTTCATGTATTATGTTAGAGTTCGTGACTCAGTACTACCAGTCTTGGGAGGTTGTTATAATTATTTTCCGTTGTTGGTTTCGTTTAAAAAAAAAAGAAAAAAAAATGGCTTCGAAATGTAATGGAAATCGGCTTACCTAGTCTTAGAGACTAGTGCCATCACGACGCTTGTGGTGGGATTTTTGGGCCGTGACAAGTTGGTATCAGAGCACTAGGTTAGTAGGTTCTACGAGTCACGAACAAGTCTATTAGAGTCTTGCGGATCGGTACGGAGACATATGTACTTATCTTCGAGAGGCTACAGAACTGTTAAGAAATTTCATTTCTTTCATTCCTTATCGTGCGACTTTTATTCAGCTTGAAGCATATATCTTATGTCCTTTTGCATCCACTCGTGCATGAAATCGAGGATACTCGTGTATGAAATTGAGGATCGGTATCAACTATGCGCCAATAGTTCGTGATACTATAGAGGGGTTATAAAGGGGCCAGGGTTGCTCAACCGTTATTATAACGTGTCGTCCAAATCGAGGATGCAGAAGTATTGAGAGATCATTCAGTTGTGCACATTGAGGTGCAGCAGGTTCTGACATCTGGTTGATAAGTATGATATTAAAAAGGTTTTATTAATTGCCTAAACATTACAATTGTGGTAGGGTCACAGGGTGGATGTAGATCTGAAATAGTTGGTGGTATTAGAGACTATGTAGTTCGTATGGGATTTCTATTTAGCTAAGGGTACATACGCAACAAAGGCACTGGAGGAAGCGAGTTTAACTATCACGAGGATGACATGCGCCAAATAAATGGCTTGAGGTGTCTTATGACCGGTGTCCTACAAGCGATGAAGGTTAGTATTGTGGATCATCGGAATGTGTCCTATGGCTTCGCGCCAAGTGAGGGAATCCACTATCAACGATCAGATTACGGGGTCGTGTGTTATATGAGTTTTGGCCTAAGATGTATTTATATTGTATTGAAAGGTTCTCCGAAACTTGTATATGATTAAGAGTTGAGATTTGTATGGGATGATGCTGGGACTTGCGGTATTCCCGCGTCGTTAATAATTCTACATTTCAGTATCAACGAGGTCATGGAAATAATTCCAGAATACTTGAGGTGTTCTAGTAAGTTCTTTTAATGCACCATCGGCACGGGGTTCCTATAATGGTTATTCCAGTTATCCGACACAGACTCAGTGTGAGCAGCCGAACCCGTAGAGGGGCTGTTATGAGTGTGATGATGCTAGACACATCAAGAGAAATTGTCCCAGACTTGGGAGGGGTGGATTTCATCATAACACTCCAACTACAAGCTTTATTCCAGCTAATACTTCATGTGCACAGTCAGTTAGAGGTGGAGGACAGACGGGTAGTGGGTGCCTAAGAGGTGGAGGCCCGGCCTGTTGTTATAAATGCTATGATTTGGTTGAGAACGATACACTAGATGATGTCGTTACAGGTATGATCCTGATTTGTTATAAAAAGGATATTTTCCTTAATTTGATTTGGTTCTGAATATTGAGGTGAGTCCTCCTATTATGCTCCACTTATGGGTGAGCTTCGTAAATTTGTGACACACTTATATGTTTATCCCTGTTGGGAGATTTGAAGGTGTGAGCCTGTGTCTGTCATTTATTTTTGTACACCATTGAGGGCTATAAGTCCAAAAGTAAAATTTTATTATTCATTACAGTGGGTTTAATGTGTTTCGGAATAATTGATTCCAATTTTTATGAATTATATGCCCTAGTGGTAGGAGTGTTCATTATATATTGTGAAAATGGTTTATGAAATATATTGAAAAGAAGAAAGAAAGGAAATTGAAAATTTCAGTTGGCACAATGTGAAACATACTTGTGATTCGGAGTTGAGGACGAGATCCTCGCATTTTTACATGATGTGAAATATTTAAAGCGAGCTGCAAGCCGTGATGGAGGTTATGTAAGGACGAGGTCCTTGTGGTGAAATATTTATGAGTTTAAAATTTTTCCTTTGTGAAATTTAATTGTACAATAGTATTAATAGGGAGTCATGCCTATTAGGCTTATTTGATAATTCTTGTATATTGTTTTGTGCATATTCAACCATTTTGGTGCTGTAAACATTGAGTTTTAACCTATGAGATGAGTGCCCATGTCACGACCCAAAATTTCCCATCGACGGTACCGTGATGACGCCTAACATTTCACTTGCCACGCAAGCCAACTTTAGAGAATCATTAAACCAGTTCCTTATTTCCATTCAGCATATAACAATAATTAACTAAAATAAAATATAATAAGTGCTGGATATCATAAAACTATATTAATTACTAACACCCGGATCTGGAGTCACAATTCATGAGCATTCTAGCATTTACTACAAGTAGTAGTCTGAAAGAAATACAACTGTCTGAATGAAAGAAAATAGTAGGACATAAAAAGATAGATGAGGACTTCAAGGTCTGTGAACGCCGACAGATCTACCTTGAGTCTCCGGACAGCGGATCAATAGCAAATCTCGATCAACCTGAGTCGGTATCAAAATTTGCACAGAAAGTGCAGATTGCAGCATCAGTACAACCGACCCCATGTACTGGTAAGTGTTGAGCCTAACCTCGACGAAGTAGTGACGAGGCTAAGGCAAGGCACCTACAATCAACCTGTACAATTTAACAGTGTATACGCAAATAGCAGAAATGAAGAACTAAACAGGAAATGTCGGGAGGGGAGACATACTGAGGGGAATACAAGATAAAAAACTACAATAGAATGATCACCGGAGCAGTCAATATACCATGAATCAACAGGAATAGTGAATACAGTAAAGAAAAATGCACGACATCATCCTTCGTGCTTTTACTCTCAATCTCACCATAAAATTAATAGAAACGACACGGCATCACCCTTCGTGCTTTTACTCTCATACCATGGCATGGCATCACCCTTCGTGCATTAACTCTCACAATATAGCACGACATCACCCTTCGTGAATTAACACTCATAATATAGCACGACATCACCCTTCGTGCATTAACACTCATAATATGACACAACAACACCCTTCGTGCATTAACACTCTCCCTTACCGTAATACAATGCATAAATAATAATAGGGAGATAGAATAACAAGTACAGACCTTACTTCAATATTTGATTCCATAATATCAATCTCAACTTGAAATAAAAGCTCAATTATCACCAGAAAATTTCGTAAACATGATAAGAACGATAATTTGAACAACACTAGTATAACACGTAGCAATTGGCAAGGGAATGAGACAATATCAGCAAAATAGAGAAACATGGAAAAACAGGTAAATTGGCGGCGCATAGGTACTCGTCACCTCACATATACGCCTCTCACATGAAATTAACTTAGCAAATGATCTAAGGTTCCTAATTCCCTCAAGTCAGGGTTAGACACAACATATACCTCGCTCCGAAAGCCAATTAATTCTCAATCACAGCTTTTCCTTTGGAATTCCCCTCCAAACCACTCGTATCTATTAAAAAATATCTCAATAATATAACATATTGCTAAAGGAATCAATTATATTGCATAAATTAAATTTCCAAAATTTTCCTCCAAAAAGTTGAAAATTCGACCCGGGGTCCGCTTGGTCAAAACTCGAGGTTCGGACCAAAATCCTTTTACCCATTCACCCCCGAGCCCGAATATATAATTAGTTTTGGAATCCGACCTCAAATTGAGGTCTAAATCCCCAAATTCCCGAAATCCCTATTTTCTACCCTAACCCCTAATTCTACCATGAAAACTCTAGATTTTAGGTTACAAATTCAAGAAATGTAATGGGTAATTGAAAGAAAATGGTTTAGAATCACTTACCAACAATTTGGGGAAGGAATGACTCTTGCAAAATCGCCCCTCACCGTTTCGTTTTTGAGAAAAATGAGTTTTTTGGCAAAAATCCTGTTTTGGGTTCTGTTAAGTCCTAGGTGACAGTGTTCATTGCGTTCGCGAGAGCACTATCGCATTCGCAAAGGGCACTGGCAGCCAAGCCTTCGCGTTCGCGAGACCCAGCTCACGTTCGCGATGATCACTCCCCTCTGGCCTTCGCATTCGCGAGGAATAGCTCGCGTTCGCGCTGAAGGAACGACTAACCCCCCCAGTGCCAAACACTACGTGTTCGCGATGGGCATGTCGCGTTCGCAAAGGGTAACTCCCCCATCGCTTCGCGTTCGCGACCAAGCCTTCACGTTTGCGAAGAAGAAATCCTCAGCTGCCCAGTTTACACTTCGCGTTCGCGAGAGTACCTTCGCGAACGCGAAGAAGAACATGCCAGAACACAGACTCTACAGAAAAACCAAATTTCCAAAGTCCAAAACATCTCGTGGCCTATCCGAAACTGTCACGACCCAAAACTAACCCTTGTCGTGATGGAGCCTATCGTGGAACTAGTCAAGCCGACTCATTTCCAAAACAAACCGATATTTTCATTTTAAAGATAATTTCAAGGTTATTTGACATAAAACCTCCATTAAAAGAGTTCAAATCAAAGAAAAACAGAAGTGCGGAAAAGAAAAGCCCTACATCGGGGTGTCACCGGTCATGAGCATTTACTACAATCTGTCTAACAATATCAAGGCCAACTCAGCCCGAAAAATAGCTAAATACAACTAGAGGAAGATAAGAGGGAGAAGAGCAGGGGGGTTGCGATCGCCAAACAACTACCTTGCTATCTCCAAGAAAATCTGCAACCAGAACACTCAATAACTGCTACCGTGTGCAGCTACACCTGAATCTATACACAAGGTGCAGGGATTAACGTGAGTGCACCAACTCAGTAAGTAACAGCAATAAATAAAGACTGAGCAGCAGTGACGAGCAATAAATTATATAATGTTCATCTCAGGAAATCTCAGTAAAATACCACATGCTTTTAAACATCAGGATTTGAATCGAACATCTCGTTTAAACCCAGTTCCAGTAAAAATCATTTAAAGACATTTTTCCAACAAATTTTCAAACAAAGGCTCAATGCAAAGGTGACCAAAAATATGAAATCATAAACAGCACCTCGGGCAAAACATCACTCATATACAGCCCCTCGGGCAAACCTCACAGTCACTCATGCAACTCGGGCATACCTCACAATCACTCTTGCCACTCGGGCATACCTCACAATCGCTCATGCCTCCCAGTCACTCAGCACTCGACACTCGCACTCAGTAGGTACCTGCGCTCACTGGGGGTATGTACAGACTTCGGGGGGGCTCCTACAGCCCAAGCGCTATAATCTACACGGACAACTCACGTGCCAAAATAATAAAGTATGCTGCAGGCGGGCAGCCCCGATCCACACTGATCCTCACAAATCAGGACCTCGGCTTCACTCAATCATAAATATGCTGCAGGCGGGCATCCCCGATCCACACTCATCCTCACAAATCAGGCCCTCGGCCTCACTCAGTCATAAACCTCTCAAGCCTCTCGGGCATTTCAATAAAATAGGGCATTCAACCCAAAACATTTATATGCATCAAAATAAAGTCATAAAACTGAGTTATGTGGTAAACAAGGATAAACATGACTGAGTAGATTTCCAATCGAAAACAATGAGAGGATGGTAAGCAACAGCCCCTAAAGGTCCAAACAGCTTTGGCACAAGGCCCAAACATGGCATTCAGCCCAATTTACAGAAATTGTTTCTAAAACATATAAGTATCATATGGTTTTAACAAAGTATGCAACTTTACAGTTGCTACGGGACGGACCAAGTCACAAATCCCCAACAGTGCACGCACACACGCCCGTCACCTAGCATGTGCGTCACTTCAAAATAATAGAATGATACGAAATCCAGGGTTTCATACCCTCAGGACTAGATTTACAATCGTTACTTACCTCAAAACGTGAAACTTTTTACTCTTCTATGCCTTTGCCTCGCAAATCGGCCTCCGAATGCCTCGAATCTAGTCACAAATAATTCATTTCAGACAATAAAATTTATTGGAATTAATTCCATAAGAAAATACTAATTTTTCATAAAAATCTGAAATTTAGCTCAAATATTGCCTGTGGAGCCCATGTCTCGAAACCCAACAAAAGTTATAAAATCTGAAAGCCCATTCAACCACGAGTCTACCCTTACCAATTTTACCAAAATCCGACCTCAACTCGACCCTCAAATCTACAAATCTTATTTCTAAATTTCTAAGTTCCAATCTCCGATTTACACCTCAAAATCATTTAATCTAGTAAGATTATTCGATGATAATTCAATATTATGGAGTAGAAATGATGACAAGGGACTTACCTCAAGTTTTCCTTGAAAATATATCAAAAATCGCCTCTCCTCAAGCTCCAATTTGTCAAAAATGGAAAATGGGACGAAGTCCCTATTTTGATAATTCTGCCCAGACAACCTCGGTTCTGCCTCGATCTTGGCCTTCGACCGAGGTCCTCGATCCTGGCCCTCGATCCTGGTTCTTGATCTTAGACCTTCGATCATGTCTTCGACCCGGCCTTCGACCGTGGCCCTCGACTCTAGGCTCTATCATGGCTTAGATCATGGCCCTCGACCCTGGGCTCGATCTGGGCTCGATTTTTGGTAGAAGGATTTCCAACAGAAGGAAATTACAGTAGCTGTTGTAGTTCAATTTTTGAAATGTTAACCATTCGAAACTCACCCGAGGCCTTCAGGACCTCCACCAAATATACCAACAAGTCCTCAAACATCATACGAACTTAGTCAAATTCTCAAATCACCTCAAATAAAGCTAAAACCATGAATTACGCCCCAATTCAAGCCTAATGAACTTTGAAATTTCTAATTTCCACAAACAACTCCGGAACCTATCAAATCACGTCCGATTGACCTCAAATTTTCCACACAAGTCCTAAATGACATAACAGAGGTATTCCAATTTTCAGAATCGAATTCCGACCCTGATATCAAAAAGTCAACCACCGGTCAAACTTCTCAAAAATAACATTTTCGGCATTTCAAGCCTAATTCATCTACGGACTTCCAAATAATATTTCGGATACGCCCCTAAGCCCAAAATCACCATACGGAGCTATTGGAATCATCAAAATTCAAATCTGAGTTCGTTTACACATAGGTCCATATCCGGTCCAGTTTTCTAACTTTAAATTCTTAATTATGAAACTAAGTGTCTCATTTCACTCCGAGTTCCTTTCGGACTCGAACCAACTAACTCGATATAACATAATATAGCTGAATAACACAAAAAGAAGTAGGAATGGGGAAAACGGGGTTATAACTCTTGAAACAACCGTCTGGGTCGTTATATCCTCACCCTCTTAAACATCCGTTCGTCCTCGAACGGGTCTAGAAACATACCTGGAGTCTCGAATAGGAGTGGATATCTGCTCCGCATCTCCCGCTTGGTCTCCCAGGTGGCCTCCTCCATAGGCTACCTCTCCATTGCACATTCACTGAAGTTATATCCTTTGACCTCAACCTTCGAACCTGCCGATCTAAAATAGCCACCGGCTCCACATCATAAGTCATATCACCCTTCAACTGAACCGTGCTGAAATCCAAAACATGGGACGGATCTCCAATATACTTCCGGATCATGGAAACATGAAACACTGGATGCACACTCGACAAGCTGGGTGGCAAGGCAAGCTTATGAGCCACCTCTCCTGTCCTCTGAAGCACCTCAAAAGGCCCAATGAACTGGGGGCTCAACTTGCCCCTCTTCCCAAACCTCATAACACCCTTCACGAGTGATACCTTCAGCAAAACCTTCTCCCCAACCATAAAAGGCACATCACAGACTTTCTTATCCGCGTAGCTCTTCTTCCTGGATTGCGCCGTGCGAAGACGCTCCTGAATCAATTTCACTTTATGTCCTGGACCAAGTTTGTACCTAAGAGCCTAGCCTCACCCATCTCAAACCATCTAACCGGAGATCTACACCTCCTCTCATATAAAGCCTCGTACGGAGCCATCTGAATACTCTACTGATAACTGTTATTATATGCAAACTCCACGAGTGGCAGAAACTGGTCCCATGAACCCCCAAAGTCAATGACACAAGCACGCAAAATGTCCTCCAATATTTGAATAGTGCACTCGGACTGCCCGTCCATCTGAGGGTGAAAAGCTGTGCTTAACTCAACCTAGTACCCAACTCTTGCTGCACGACCCTCCAAAACTATGATGTGAACTGAGTACCCCTATCTGAAATGATGGAAGCTGGGACACCATGCAGGCGAACGATATCTCGGATGTAAATTTTAGCCAACCGCTCTGAAGAGTAAGTAGTACCAAATGGAATGAAGTGTACGGACTTAGTCAGCCGATCCACAATAACCCAAATAGCGTCGAACTTCCTCGAAGTCTGTGGGAGCCCAACTACAAAGTCCATAGTGATCCGCTCCCACTTCCAGTCTGGGATCTCTAATCTCTGAAGCAAGCCACCTGGTCTCTGATGCTCATACTTAACCTGCTGACAGTTTAGACACCGAGCCACAAACCCAACTATATCCTTCTTCATCCGCCTCCACCAATAGTGCTGCCTCAAATCCTGGTACATCTTTGCGGCACCCGGATGGATGAAATATCGCGAGCTGTGGGCCTCCTCAAGAATCAAATCTCGAAGCCCATCTACATTAGGCACACATATCTGGTCCTGCATTCTCAGCACGCCGTCATCACCAATAGTCACATTCCTAGTATCACCTCTCTGAACCCTGTCCTGAAGAACGAGCAAGTGAGGGTCATCATACTGACGCTCCCTGATACGGCCATAAAGAGAAGACCTGGAGACCACACAAGCCAATACCCTATTAGGCTCCAAAATATCCAATCTGACAAGCTGTCCTGCTAAGGTCTGAACATCTAATGCCAAAAGTCTCTCTGCTGTTGGAAGATATGCTAAACTCCCCAAAATCTCTGCCCGACGACTCAAAGCATCGACCACCACATTTGCCTTCCCCGGATGGTACAGAATAGCGATATCATAGTCCTTAAGAAGCGCCAACCATCTCCGCTGATGCAAATTAAGATCCTTCTACTTTAACAGATACTGCAGACTCTGGTGATCAGTATAAACCTCACAATGAACCCCATACAAATAATGATGCCAAATATTCAAGGCGTAAATAATGGCTGCTAACTCAAGATCATGGACAGGATAGTTCTTCTCATGGGTCTTCAACTGGTGCGAGGCATAGGCAATCACCCTACCCTCCTGTATCAAAACACAACCAATGCCTATCCTCGAGGCATCACAATACATGGTGTAAGAACCTGAAATTGATGGCAGAACTAACACTGGAGCTGTGGTCAAAGAAGTCTTGAGCATCTGAAAGCTCTCCTCACATTGATCCGACCACCTGAATGGAGCCCCCTTTTGGGTCAATTTGGTCAAGAGAGATGCAATAGATGCAAATCCCTCCACAAAGCGACGGTAGTAACCCGCCAAACCAAGAAAGCTCCTAATCTCCGTGGCTGAGGATGGACTGGGCCAACTCTGCACCACCTCTATCTTCTTCGGATCCACCTGAATACCCTCACTAGACACCACGTGCCCCAAGAATGCTACTGAACTGATCCAAAACGCACATTTGGAGAACTTTGCATAAAGCTTCTCCTCCCTCAATCTCTGCAATAAAATCTTTAAATGCTGAGCGTGCTCCTCCTGGCTACGAGAGTACACCAGTATGTCATCAATGAATACAATGATGAATGTGTCCAAATAGGGCTGGAATACACTGTTCATCAAATGCATGAATGTTGCTGGGGCATTGGTCAGCCCAAAAGACATCACCAAGAACTCATAATGGCCATATCGGGTTCTGAAAGCTGTTTTAAGAATATCTTAATCCCGAATCTTCAACTGGTGATAACCGGACCTCAAATCAATCTTGGAAAACACCCTCGCTCCCTAAAGCTGGTTGAATAAATCATCAATGCGAGGTAAAGGATACTTATTCTTGACTGTGACCTTGTTCAACTGCCTGTAATAAATACACATTCTCATGGAACAATCCTTCTTCTTCACAAATAGAACCGGTGCACCTTAAGGTGACATGCTAGGCCGAATAAACCCCTTATCAAGGAGTTCCTGAAGCTGTTCTTTCAATTCCTTCAACTCCGCCGGTGCCATACGATACGATGGAATAGAAATGGGTTGAGTGCCCGGCACCAAATCAATACCAAAGTCAATATCCCTGTCAGGCGGCATGCCCGGAAGGTCTGCAGGAAACACATTCGGAAAATCACGTACCACCGGAACAGAATGAATGACATGAGTCTCTGCACTAACATCCCTCATAAAAGCCAAATAAGATAGGCAACCCTTCTCAACCATGTGCTGAGCCTTCAAATATGAAATCACCCTACTTGGTACATAATCTACAGAACCGCTCCACTCAACCCTCGGAATTCCCGGCATAGCCAACGTCACCGTCTTAGCGTGACAATCTAGGACAGCATGACATGGAGATAACCAATCCATACCCAATATCACATCAAAGTCAACCATACTGAGCAATAATAGATCTACTCGGGTCTCCAGACCCCCAATAGTCACCACACATGACTGATATATGCGGTCTACAATAATAGTATCGCCCACAGAAGTAGATACATATACTGATGAAACTAAGGACTTACGGGGCATATCCAGAAAATGGGCGAAATACGAGGAAACATATGGAAAACTGAGGCAATACATGTAGTCACAACATCTAAAGCAATAGCATCTGGTCTGGCAGGGAGAGCATAGAAACGGGCCTGACCACCCCCTGATCTGCCTCCCCCTCTAGGGCGACCCCTAGCTGACTGACCTCTACCCCGAGCTGACTGGGCGGGTGGTGAGGTAGTTGGTGTTGTAGTCGGAGGCTGACTCCTCTGTTGAGATAGACCTCCATGATGATGAGGGCACAACCTTCACATATGCCCAAGCTCCCCATACTCAAAACAACTTCCTCGTAGAAGAACCTGGCATGGAAGAGCCTTGAATAGGTAGAGCACGGGATTAACTCTTGACTGGAAGGGCACTAAGTGATGAGTGGCCCTGATGAGAACTGTGAGAACCATGGCCAGATGATGCACCCCGATGAAATGGCCGAGCTGACTGAGCCTGTCTGAAACGACAACCTCTACCATGCTGGAACTGACCCCCAAAAGGAGCACCGCTGAATCCATCCTGACCACGAGGCCTCTTGGCCTCCCACTCAACCCTCTCCTGACCGCGAACCATCTCAATCTACCGAGCAATGTCGATAACCTCATCAAAGGTAGCACCCGAAACCCGCTCCCTGGTCATGAGCAATTGTAGCTGATAAGTGAGGCCATCAATAAACCTCATAATCCTCTCTCTATCTATGGGAACCAACCAGATAGCATGACGGGCCAACTCGAAGAACTGCATCTCATACTGCATCATAGACATATCACCCTGGCGGAGCCGCTCAAATTGTCTACGCAGATCCTCTCTGTGGGATCGAGGCACGCACTTCTCCAAAAAGACCACGGAGAAATGCTGCCAAGTAAGGGGTGCTGCGCCAACAGGCCTACGCCTCTCATAAGTCTCCCAACATCTGAGTGTAGCCCCAGAACACTGAAAGGTAGTGAATGAGACCCCATAAGTCTCCAAAATACCAGCAGTACGAAGTATCCTCTGACACCTTTCCAAAAAGTTCTGAGCATCCTCTCTCTCTGTGCCACCGAAAGGTGGTGGCTAAAGTCTCCCAAACCTCTCCAACCTGCGCTGATCATCCTCAGGCATAGTAGGAACCACATCATCCTAAGCAACAACAACCGGCTGGGCTGGTGGTAGCTCTGGTGTCTGAAGTCCCTGAATAACCTGCTCGGGTGTGAGAGCGACGGGAGTCTGGGTGCCTTCCCTGGCCTGAGAAGTGGTTGCAGCCGTCGAAATAAAGACCGCCTGAGCAAGGCCAGTACACGCTATCAGAATCTGAGTTAGGGCCTCCTGAAGGCCTGGAATCACAATAGGCACAGGTGGTGCCTGAGCTGGTGCATCAACAACTGGAACTTAGTCCCGATCTGCCCCAACTGCTATACGGGCTGCACCTCTGCCCCTACCACGGCCTTTACCGTGGCCTCGGCCTCTCGCTGCCCTGGCTGGTGGTACTGGTGGCTAGCCTTCCTGACCGGTAGTACGAGTCCTCACCATCTGTGAGAGAATGAAACAACAGATGTTTAGTTACTAGAATTAACAGATTCGCACGACAAGAATTCAAGAATGTGGAGTTTCATACAGGTTCTGCAGCCTCCTGAAGATGATTACAGATGTCTCTGTACCGTTCCACAAGACTCTACTAAACCCGCTCATGACTCGTGAGACCTATGTAACCTAGGCTCTGATACCAATCTGTCACGACCCAAAACTAACCCCTGTCATGATGGCGCCTATTGTGGAACTAGGCAAGCCGACTCATTTCCAAAACAAACCGATATTTTCATTTTAAAGATAATTTCAAGGTTATTTAACATACAACTTCCATTAAAAGAGTTCAAATCAAAGAAAAATAGAAGTGCAGAAAAGAAAAGCCCGACATCGGGGTGTCACTAGTCATGAGCATTTACTACAATCTGTCTAACAATATCAAGGCTAACTCAGCCCGAAAAATAGCTAAATACAACTAGAGGAAGATAAGAGGGAGAAGAGCAGGGGTTGCGATCGCCAAACAACTACCTTGCTATCTCCAAGAAAATATGCAACAAGAACACTCAATAACCGTTACCGTGTGCAGCTACACCTGAATCTGCACACAAGGTGCAGGGAGTAACGTGAGTACGCCAACTCAGTAAGTAACAACAATAAATAAAGACTGAGCAGTAGTGATGACCAATAAAGCATATAACGTTCATATTAGGAACTTTTAGTAAAATACCACATGCTTTTAAAAATCAGGATTTGAATCAAGCATCTCATTTAAATCCAGTTCCAGTAAAAATCATTTAAAGACATTTTTCCAAAAAATTTTCAAACAAAGGCTCAATGCAAAGGTGAGCAAAAATGATGAAATCATAAATAGCCCCTCGGGCAAAACATCACTCATATACAGCCCTTGGGCAAACCTCACAGTCACTCATGCCACTCGGGCATACCTCACAATCACTCTTGCCACTCGGGCATACCTTACAATCACTCATGCCCCCCACTCACTCAGCACTCGGCACTCGCACTCAGTAGGTACCTGCGCTCACTGGGGGTGTGTACAGACTCCGGAGGGGCTCCTTCAGCCTAAGCGCTATAATCTACACGGACAACTCACGTACCAAAATAATAAAGTATGCTGCAGGCGGGCAACCCCGATCCACACTCATCCTTACAAATCAAGCCCTCGGCCTCACTCAATCATAAATATGCTATAGGCGGGCAGCCCCGATCCACACTCATCCTCACAAATCAGGTCGTCGGCCTCACTGAGTCATAAACCTCTTAAGCCTCTCGGACATTTCAATAAAACAGGGCATTCGGCCCAAAACATTTATATACATCAAAATAGAGTTATAAAACTGAGTTATGCGGTATAAACATGACTGAGTATAGATTTCCAATCGAAAACAACGAGAGGATGGTAAGAAACAGCCCCTAAGGGTCCAAACATCTTTGTCACAAGGCCCAAACATGGCATTCATCCCAATTTACAGAAATTCTTTCTAAAACATATAAGTATCATATGGTTTCAACAAAGTATGCAACGGTTGCTACGGGACGGACCAAGTAATAAATCCCCAACAGTGCACGCCCACATGCCCTTCACCTAGCATGTGCGTCACTTCAAAACAATAGAATGATACAAAATCAGAGGTTTCATACCCTCAGGACTAGATTTACAATCGTTACTTACCTCAAAACGTGAAACTTTTTACTCTTCTATTCCTTTGCCTCGCAAATGGGCCTCCGAATGCCTCGAATCTAGTCACAAATAATTCGTTTCAGTCAATAAAATTTATTGGAATTAATTCCATAAGAAAATACTAATTTTTCATAAAATTCAAAATTTAGCTCAAAAATCGCCTGTGGGGCCCACGTCTCGAAACCCGACAAAAGTTATAAACTCCGAAAGCCCATTCAACCACGAGTATACCCGTACCAATTTTACCAAAATCCGACCCAACTCGACCCTCAAATCTACAAATATTATTTCCAAATTTCTAAGTTCCAATCTCCGATTTACACCTCAAAATCATGTAATCTAGTAGGATTATTCAATGATAATTCAATATTATGGAGTAGAAATGACCACAAGGGACTTACCTCAAGTTTTCCTTGAAAATATATCAAATATCGCCTCTCCTCAAGCTCCAATTTGCCAAAAACGGCAAATGGGACGAAGTCCCTATTTTTCTAATTCTACCGGACAACCTCGGTTCTACCTCGATCTTGGCCTTCAATCGAGGTCCTCGATCCTGGCCTCGATCCTGGTTCTCGATCCTAGGCCTTCGATCATGTCTGCAACCCGGCCTTCGACCGTGACTTCGATCGTGGCCCTCGACCCTGGGCTCGATCTGGGCTCGAGTTCTGGCAGAAGAATTTCCAACAGAAGGAAATTACAGCAGCTGTTGTAGTTCAATTTTTGATTCGTTAACCATCCGAAACTCACACGAGGCCCTCGGGACCTCCACCAAATATACCAACAAGTTCTAAAACATCATACGAACTTAGTCGAATCCTCAAATCACCTCAAACAACGCAAAAACCATGAATTACGCCCCAATTCAAGCCTAATAAACTTTGAAATTTCTACTTTCCACAAATAACTTCGGAACCTATCAAATCACGTCCGATTGACCTTAAATTTTACACACAAGTCCTAAATGACTTAACAGAGGTATTCTAATTTTCAGAATCGGATTCCAACTCTGATATCAAAAAGTCAACCCCCGGTCAAACTTCTCAAAAATAAAACTTTTGACATTTCAAGCCTAATTCCTCACGGACTTCCAAATAATATTCCGGATACGCTTCTAAGTCCAAAATCACCATACGGAGCTATTGGAATTATCAAAATTCAAATTCGAGGCCGTTTACACATAGGTCCATATCCGGTACACTTTTCTAACTTTAAATTTTTAATTATGAGACTAAGTGTCTCATTTCACTCCGAGTTTCTTCCAGACTCGAACCAACTAACCCTATATAACATAATATAGCTGAATAACACAAAAAGAAGTAGGAATGGGGAAAATAGGGTTATAACTCTCGAAACGACCTTCCGGGTCGTTACAAAAACTCACCCGAGCCCTCGTGGCTCAAAACCAAACATGCACACAAGTCTAAAAATATCATACAAACTTGCTCGCGCAATCAAATCGCCACAATAACACCTAGAACTCTAAATTTAGCCCCAAATCAAATGAAATTCTCAAGAACACTTTAAAACTTCTAATTTCTCAACTGGACGTTCGAATCACATCAAATCAACTCCATTTCTCACCAAATTTCATAGACATGTCTTACATATCATAATGAACCTGTACCGGGCTCCGGAACCAAAATATGAACCTCATACTAACAATGCCAAATATTAATCAATTGTTAAAAACAAATAATTTCCAAACTTTTAATTTTCATCAAAAGTTCATAACTCAAGCCAGGGACCTCCAAATTCGATTCCGGGCATACGCCTAGGTCCCATAATTAGATACAAACCTAACGGGGCCGTCAAAGCACGGATCCGGGCCCGTTTACCAAAAACATTGACCGACGTCAACTAAAATCAACTTTTAAGGAAACAATTCTTATTTTTATTAGTTTTCAACATAAAAACTTTTCGGAAATCTGCCAGGACTGCGCACGCAAATCGAGGAGGGTAAAAATGAGATTTTAAAGGCTTAAGAGCACAGATTCGAGTTCTAAAACATAAGATGACCTTTTGGGTCATCATATTCTCCACCTCTAAAACAACTGTTCGTCCTCGAACGGACATAGAAAAATACCTAGGTTGGTGAAAAGTTGGGAATATCTACTCCGTATATCAGACTCGGACTCCCAAGTAGCTGCCTCAATAGGGTGACCTCTCTACCGCACTCGAACTGAAGGGTAACTCTTTGACCTCAACTAACGAACCTGTCGGTCTAGAATGGCCACCGGCTCCTCCTCGTAAGTCAAATCCTTGTCCAACTGGACAGAGTTGAAATCTAACACGTGGGGCGGGTCACCATGATATTTTCGGAGCATAGACACATGGAATACCGGATGAACTGAGGATAACCTTGGAGGCAACGCAAGTCGATAAGCTACCTCCCCCACTCTCTCGAGGATCTCAAATGGCCCGATATACTTAGGGCTCAACTTACCTTTCTTCCCAAATTTCATAACACCCTTCATGGGCGATACCCGAAGCAATATTCTTTCTCCAACCATGAATGCAATATCACAAACTTTATGGTCAACATAACTCTTTTGCTTGGCCTGAGCTGTACGAAGTCGATCCTGTATAATCGTGACCTTGTCCAAGGCCTCTTGAACTAAATATGTACCCAATAATCGAGCCTCCCCCGGCTTGAACCACCCAACTGGCGACCTACACCGTCTACCATATAATGCCTCATAGGGAGCCATCTGAATGCTCGACTGATAGCTGTTATTGTAGGAAAACTCCGCTAACGGCAAAACCTGATCCCAAAAACCTCCAAAGTCAATAACATAGGCGCGGAGCATATCCTCCAAGATGTGATTAGTACGCTCGGACTGCCCGTCCGTCTGAGGATGAAATGATATGCTCAACTCAACCCGTGTACCCAACTCATGCTGAACTGCCCTCCAAAAGTGTGAGGTAAACTGTGTACCTCGATCAGAAATGATAGACACGGGCACACCGTGAAGACGGACGATCTCACGAATATAAATCTCTACCAACCGCTCTAAGGAATAGGTAACTGCTACAGGAATGAAATGCGCTGACTTAGTAAGCCTGTCCACAATGACCCAAACTGCATCGAACTTCCTCTGAGTCCTAGGCTAAGCCCTGCCCCTACCTTGGCCTCGACCTCTGCCCCGCGTAGGAGCTATCACTGGAGGCTTTGGCTGCTGCTCAGCTGAGGAAGCGGTACGTGTTCTCGCCATATGTGAGAGAATAAGAGTAGAAGAGTTCAATTAGTATTGAGAAAGCAAAATCGCATGACAAGGAAGAATAGAAGTGAAACTTGTCCCTAAACTTCATAGCCTCGAGAAGATAAGCACAGACGTCTTCGTACCGATCCTCTAGACTCTACTAACCTTGCTCGTGAATCGTGGACCTATGTAACCTAGTGCTCTGATACCAATTGTCACGATCCGAAATTTCCCACCGACGGACCGTGATGGCGCCTAATATATCACTTGCTAGTCAAGCCAACGTTAGAGAATCATTAAACCAATTCCTTATTTCCATTAAGTAAATAACAATAATTAACTAAAATAAAATATAATAAGTGCTGAATATCATAAAACTGTATTAATTACTACCACCCGGATCTAGAGTCACAATTCGCGAGCATTATAGAATTTACTACAAGTAATAGTCTGAAAGAAATATAACTGTCTGAATGAAAGAAAACAGTAGGACATAAAAAGATAGACGGGGACTTCAAAGACACTTACCTTTTTGAAGTTATGCTGATATTCCAAAATTGCCTTCTTGCTTGAATTGACCTCCGGACCGCTCGAATCTAGTCATAATTATTCGATACAATCAACAAAAATTCTAGAATCAATTCCATAAGAAAATACTATATTTTTCAATAACAATCTAAAATTAACTCAAAAATTCGCCTGTGGGGCCCGCATCTCGGAATCCAGCAAAAGTTACGAAATTCGACAACTCATTCAATTACGATTCCACCCATAACAATTTTATCCAATTCCGATAACAACTCGACTTCCAAATCTTAAATTTTCATTTTTGGAAGATTTTGCAAAAAGCTTGATTTTTCTTCCATAAATTCACGGATTCATGATGTAAATGAGTATGGAATCATGAAATAAAATCTATATAGGATAAGGAACACTTACCCCAATATTTTCCCGTGACAATCGCCCAAATATCGTCCAAGAACCGTGCTCCAAAAATACAAAACGAAATGAAGGACATGACCATTTTGGTCCTTAAGTTTCTTCCCATCCGTCACTAAAACTCCATTTCTCGTCACTAAAAGTCCACACCAGAAATTACTTGCACTAGCCTTCATTCAATCGATCATAACTTTATGTACAAACATCCAAATGATGAATGGTTTAACTTCTTGGAAACTAGAATCAAAGGACTACAACTTTTATGTTCTGATAAATTTCTAATTCCTTATGAATTGCGAGATATAAGCCTCCAAAATTGGCTCCACGCATCAGAAATTTCTGGCAAAACTGCCCTACCAGCTTTCATTTAATCTATAATAACTTTCTGTAAAAATGTCCAAATGATATATGGTTTAATATTATGGAAACTAGAATCAAAGGGCTACAACTTTTATGTTTTATAAATTTTTAGATTCCTTATAGATTGTGAGATATAAACTTCCAAAGTTGGCTCCACGCACCAGAAATATCTGGCGAACAGCTCTGTAACAGAAATTTTCAGCAACCCTCTTTGTCTGAAATCCATTCTGTTTACCTTCCGAAATCCACCCGAGGCCCTCGGGACCTTAACCAAATATACCAACATGTCCCAAAATACAATACAAACTTATGTGAGGCTTCAAACCATGCCAAACAATGCCAAAATTACGAATTACGAATCGCGCATCGAATCGAATTATGAGTTTTCAAATCTTCCAACTTCTATATTTTGCGCCGAAACGTATCAAATTAATTTAGATTGACCTCAAATTTTGAAACAAGTCATAAATGACATAACGGAGCTATGAAAATTTTCAGAACTGGATTCCGAGCCCGATATCAAAAAGTCAACCCCCCGGTCAAACTTCCCAAAAATTCATATTTCGCCATTTCAAACCTAATTCCTCTACAGGCCTCCAAATAATTTTACGGACACGTCCCTATTTCCATAACCACCATACGGAGATATTGACATTATCAAAATTCTATTTCGGAGTCGTTTGCTCGAAAGTCAACTCTCTGATCAACTCTTTCCATTAAGCTTCTAAATAAGGATTGTTCTTTTAATTTAATTCTGAATCTTCAGTAATTCAAACTCGACCACACCCGCGGGTCATAATACATATTGCGAAGCTACTCGAGACCTTATGTCACTAAATGCGGCATTAATTCTTAAAATGACAAGTCGGGTCGTTATATTCTCCATCTCTTAAACACACGTTCGTCCTCGAACGTGCCAAGAATCTTTCTGAGGACTTTAAATAATTGAGTGCATCCTTACACACATACTCGTGGGTGATTCTACGTCCTCCAATCTAACATGAATCTGGCAGCACCATCTCGGTTGAGATTATTTCTTTTATCCATACTTATAAACTTTAAAATAATTTTCTTACACTCTAAATAATTTCAAAAGGCTTGATTTTCACATCAACGCATGGTATTAGTCTCAACTGGCTATATGTCACGACCCAATTTCTCCTTCGTGTGACGTCGTGATGGCACCTAGTCTCTACAACTAGGTAAGCCTAACATTTTTCGGAAATATGAAATAAAAATATAAATTTAACCAACTATTAAAAAATACACAACACATCCCAAAACTCAGAACATCGTGAATCACAAACTACAGAAGGAAAGATCTAGTGTCTCTATACATCAAAGTCTAACAAGGGAAAATACAGAAGATAATGGACATGGGAAAGACTAGAGGGGGACTCTGAGGTCTGTGGATGTGGCAGATATACCTTGAAGTCTCCAAAACTATCCCGGCTCATTGATAGTGCGGCTGATAAGGTGCACCTGGATCTGCACACGAAAAACATATGCAGAGAGTAGCATGAGTACACCACAATCGGTACCCAGTAAGTACCAAGCCTAACCTCGGTCGAGAAGTGACGAGGTCGGGTCAGGGCCCTACTGGTAAATATATAATAAAATAACATAGAGTGTAATACCGCAATAAAAATAAAGTTTGAAATTTAACAACAATGAAATCATAGAAGGTAACAGCTCAGTACACAAAAACACAACAGGGGATCTCCCGAGATACCGTCTCGTAGTCCCAAACATAAATGATCAGGGGGATCTCCCGGAATACCGTTCCGTAGTCCCAAAGTAAATATGCAAGACAGGGGGATCTTCCGGAATATCATTCCGTAGTCCCAAAGTAAATATGCAGTACATGGGGATCTCCCGAAATACCGTTCCGTAGTCCCAAAGTAAATATGCAGTGCGAATGATAGAAATATAACTACATCACGAAATTCTTATAATTTAAACTAAGTACCAGTCAGGGAAGAAGCAGGAAAATCACTAAGCATGCTGCACATAATTCACATAAACAATTAAGACACGTAGACATGTTGTAATAGACTAAACATGATAGCTACACATATTGGAATAACTCAATTAAGAATGAAAATAGATTAGTATTCATTAAAATGGTATAACTCAAAATAACAGGAAAACATGTTGTTGCTCGGTAATAAAATCGGGTTTTACCACAACTAGCCCGTGTACGTACTCGTCACCTCACGTACACGACGCTCACATAACACAATACTTCTAAATCTTAAGGGGATTTCCCCCACACAAAGTTAGGCAAGCCACTTACCTCGAACCAAGCTCAATCAATCGGTCACAATGCCTTTCCCACGAATATCTGGCTCCGAATGGCACAAATCTAGCCAAAACTAATTACATATCATAAATACAACAATAATGGACTCATCTAATTAATGAAATCAACATTTTAACAAAAATCACAAAATTAACTCAAAAATTGTCTGAGGGGGCCATGTCCTTGAATCAGGTAAAAGTTACGAAATAGGAATGCCCATTCCACCACGAGTCTAACCATACCAAAATTACTAAATTACGATACCAAATGGTCCTCCAAATTCACAAATCAAACTCCAAATCCCTAGCCTCCAACTTCCAATTTTCCACCTTAAATACACACTAACTAGGTGGGAAAATGCATGGCAAAGCAATATTATTGATCAAAAATAAGCACTAGGGACTTACCTCAAAAAATGCCTCGAAAATGCTCTCAAATATTGCCCTAAACCAAGTTTGCAAAGTCAAAAATGACAGAAATCATGAAGCCCTTCGGTTTTAACCACTGCCCAGGTATTTCCGCACCTGCGGAACCTGGGCTCGCATCTGCGGGTGCGCTTGTGCGGAAATTGTGCGCATCTACGCAATTCACTTGCCCCCTCTGCCTTCTCACCTGCGATGAAAGGGCTGCATCTGCGCGTGCGTGCCTACAAAATTCCCTTCCGCTTTTGCGGACCTTGCGCACCTGCAAAGACCCCTAATGCATCTTCGGGCATTGCAGATGCGGAAAACACCTCGCATCTGCGACCCCTGGAATTCCTCCATTTTCCCGCTTCTGCGCCAATTTGCTCGCACCTGCGGGCAGCCTTGCGCAGGTGCGATTACAGCAGAACCAGCAAAAGCACCAGACTTTTCTAAGTCCAATTTCATTCCGTTAAGCATCCGAAACACACCCGAGGCCCCGGGGACCTCAACCAAACCTACCAATCAATCCTATAACACCATACGAACTTAGTCAAGCTCTCAAATCACATCAAACAACGCTAAAATCATGAATCACCCTCCAATTCAAATTTAAAGAACTTGAAACTTCAAACTTTCCACAACTAATGCTGAAACCTATCAAATCACTTCTGATTGACCTCAAATTTTGCGCACAAGTCATAATCAATATTACGGACCTACTCCAACTTTTGGAATCATAAAACGACCCCGATATAAAAAATTCCACTACCGGCCCAAAACTCCAAAAATTTGACTTTCGCCATTCCAAGCCTAAATGAGCTACGGACCTCCAAAACACAATCCAGACACACCCCTTAACCCAAAATCACCTAACGGAGCTAACGAAACCGACGAAATTCCATTCCCGAGTTGTTTTCATACAGTTCTAACTACGATCCAAATCCTAAGGCTTAAGCTCTTATTTAGGGACTAAGTGTACCAAAACACTCTGAAACTCAAAACCAATCATCCCGGCAAGTCACAATAGCAGAAATAGATATGGGGAAAGCAGCTAATAGGGGTTCGGGGCTCTAACTCTCAAAACGACCGGCCGGGTCGTTACATCCTCCCCTCTTAAAATAATCGTTCATCCTCGAACGTGCATAGAAACATACCTGAAGTGGTGAAAAGATGAGGATAACGGTTGTGCATATCCTGCTCGGTCTCCCAAGTCGGCTCCTAGAATGGCTGTCCCCTCCAATGAACCTTCACGGTAGCAATGTTCTTTGATCTTAGCTTTCTGACCTGCCTGTCTAAAATAGCCACTGGCGCCTCAACATAAGATAGATCCTTGTCCAATTGAACTGAGCTGAAGTCCAACACATAGGATGGATCGCCGTGATACTTCCGGAGCACAGAAACATGGAATACTGGATGAACTCCTTCTAGACTGGGAGGCAAGGCGAGCTCATAAACAACCTCCCCAACTCGACGCAACACCTCAAATGGACCAATGAACCTTGGGCTCAACTTGCCCTTCTTCCCAAACCTCATAACGCCCTTCATAGGCGAAACCCGGAGCAAGACTCGCTCCCCAACCATGAATGCCACATTGCGAACCTTCCGGTCCGCATAGCTCTTCTGCCTGGACTGGGCTATGCGAAGTCTATCCTGAATCACCTTCACATTTTCCAAGGCATCCTGAACCAAGTCCGTACCAATAATCTGGCCTCACCAGGTTCGAACCAACCCACTGGGGACCGACACTGCCTACCGTACAGAGCCTCATATGGTGCCATTTGAATGCTGGACTGATAACTGTTATTGTAAGCAAACTCTGCAAGTGGGAAGAACTGGTCCCAAGCACCCCCAAAATCTATCACACACGCACGTAGCATATCTTCTAATATCTGAATGGTGCGCTCGGACTGCTTGTCTTTCTGAGGGTGAAATGTTATGCTCAACTCAACCCTAGTACCCAACTCATGTTGTATAGCTCTCCAAAACTGTGATGTAAACTGTGTACCCCGGTCAGAGATAATAGATACCGGTACGCCATGAAGCCTAACGATCTCACGGATGTAGATTCGAGCTAGCTGTTCAGAAGAATAGGTAGTCATCATAGGAATGAAATGAGCCGACTTGGTTAACCTATCCATAATCACACAAACTGCATCAAACCTCCGCTGAGTTTGTGGGAGTCCAACAACGAAATCCATAGTGATCCGCTCCCATTTCCACTATGGAATCTCTAACTTCTGAAACAATCCACCAGGTCGCTGATGCTCATATTTTACCGGCTGGCAATTCAGACATCGAGCCATATGCTCTACTATGTTCTTCTTCATTCTCCTCCACCAGTAATGCTATTTCATGTCCTGATACATCTTTCCGGCACCCGGATGAATAGAGTACCACGAACTGTGAGCCTCCTGAAGAATCAACTCATGCTAACCATCTACATTGGGCACACATAGCCTACCATGCATCCTCAATACAACATCATCTCCAATAGTAACCTCCTTAGCATCACCGTGCTGGACCGTGTCCTTAAGGACAAGCAGATGGCGGTCATCATACTGACGCTCCCTGATACGATCATAAAGAGAAGACCGAGAGACCACACAAGCTAATACGCGATTCGGCTCAGAAATATCCACTCTCACAAACTTGCTGGCTAAGGTCTGAACATCCAACAACAATGGCCTCTCTGCTGCTAATAGATATGCTAAACTCCTCAAACTCTCTGCCTGATGACTCAAAGTATTGGCCACCATATTGGCCTTCCCAGGGTGGTACAAAATAGTGATATTATAATCGTTAAGTAGCTCCAACCACTTCCGTTGACGTAAGTTAAAGATCTTTTTGCTTAAACAGATCCTGCCAATTTCGATGATCGGTGTAAATCTCATAATGAACACCGTACAATTAATGCCGCCATATCTTCAAGGCATGAACAATAGCTGCTAACTCAAGGCCGTGGACATGATAGTTCTTTTCGTGCACCTTCAAATGTCTGGACACGTAGGCAATCACCCTACCATCCTGCATCAACACCGCATCGAGACCAATACGCGATGCATCACAATATACAGTATAAGACCCCGAACCAGTAGGTAATACCAATACTGGGTCTGTATCAAAGCTGTCTTGAGCTTATGAAAGCTCTCCTCACATTCCTCTCTCCACCCGAATGGAGCACCCTTCTGGGTCAGCCTGGTCATAGGTGCTGCAATAGATGAGAATCCCTCTACAAAGCGACGGTAATACCCCGCCAAACCAAGAAAACTTCGGAATTTTGTAGCTGAGGATGGCCTGGGCCAACTCTACACTACTTCAATCTTCTTCGGATCTACCTTGATCCCATCACAAGACACTATGTGGCCTAAGAATGACACTAAATCAAGCCATAATTCACACTTAGAAAATTTTGCATACAACATCTTCTCCCTCAAAGTCTGAAGCACGGTCCTTAGGTGCTGCTTATGATCTTCCCGAGACCGAGAATATACCAGGATGTCATCAATAAATACAATGATGAAGGAATCAAGATAAGGCCGAAACACACTGTGCATCAAATGCATAAAGGCTGNNGGGGCATTGGTCAACCCAAATGACATGACAAGAAACTCATAGTGATCATATCTGGTCCTGAAAGCAGTCTTCGGGATATCTGGCTCTCGAATCTTTAACTTATGATAACCTGAACGTAAGTCAATCTTGGAAAACACTCTGGCACCCTGTAACTGATCAAATAAGTCATCAATACGAGGCAATGGGTACCTATTCTTCACTGTGACTTTGTTCAACTGGCGGTAATCAATACACATCCGCATAGAACTGTCCTTCTTCTTCACAAATAAGACAGGAGCACCCCAAGGTAACACATTGGGTCGAATGAAGCCTTTATCAAGCAATTTTTGTAACTGCTCTTTCAACTCCTTCAATTCAAGAGGAGCCATACGATATGGAGGAATAGAGATGGGCTGAGTGCCTGACAACAAATCAGTGCCAAAATGAATATCTCTGCCGGGTGGCATTCCCGGTAGATCAGCTGGAAACACATATGGAAAGTCCCTCACTACTGGAACTGACTCAACTGTAGAGGTATCAATACTGACATCTCTCACATAAGCTATATAAGCGTCACACCCCTTCTCAACCATTCGTTGAGCTTTAAGAAAAGAAATAACTCTGTTGGGAGTATACTCTAAGGTACCTCTCCACTCTAATTGTGGTAAACTTGGCATAGCCAGTGTCACGGTTTTAGCATGACAATCAAGAATAGCATAATAAGGCGACAACCAGTCCATGCCCAAAATAATATCAAAGTCCACTATAATGAGCAATAATAAATCGGCTCTGGTCTCAAAACCACTAAGAGTAATCAAATACGACTGATACACGCTATCCACAACAAGAGAATCTCTCACATGAGTAGATACATAAATAAGGGAACTCAAAGAATCCCGAGATACGCCCAAATACGGGCCAAAATAAGAAGACACATAAGAATATGTAGAGCCTGGGTTAAATAATACCGACGCATCTCTATGACAGACTGGAACAATACCTGTAATGAAAGAATCAGAAGCAATTGCCTCTGTACTAGAAGGAAGTGCATAATACATTGCCTGGCCTCCCCCCTAGGGCGACCTCTACCTCCCCGACCTCCACCTCGAGTTGTTTGAGCAGGTGGGGTAGTAGCTGGTGCTGTAATCATAGCCTGAGGACCCGGTGGAGCACGTTGTGGCTGAAACATCTGTGGAGGTGCACCCATCCTAATCTTGGGGAATCACTCACCATGTGGCGAGTGTCACTACACTCAAAACAAGCTCTAGAGGGTGTGGCTATTATGACTGGCTTGGGCCAAGTCTGCTGGACTGGCCGCTAGGAACACCTCATGCAGGAGACACACTAGATACTGGCGGTGCATAATAAGGCTCCTGGGGTCTAGAAGGAGCTGGAACACCGCTGGAGGCTGGAAGAGCTGAATGAATGGGGCAGCTCACATAACCCCTATCATGGCGAGTTGTTAGGGCACGAGCTCCCGAATAATAACCAGCCTCTCGAGACCTCTTGGCCTCCCTCTCCTCTCTATCCCGAGCAAACATTCCCTCGAACCTCCTGGCAATACCCACAACCTGTTGATAAGAAATATCTATCTCCAATTCCCTTGCCATACTACTCTGGATACTGGGATGGAGACCCTCAATAACTCGTCGAACCCTCTCTCAAACTATGGCAACTAAGGTTGGTGCATGTCGGGACAAATCACTGAAGCGAACTGCATACTCTGACACAGTCATAGCACCATGGAGAAGCTACTCAAACTCCGCGTGCCATGAGTCCCTGAGGCTCTGAGGGACATACTCTCTCAACAACATGTCAGAGAATTGAGTCCATGTAAGTGAAATTGCCTCAGCCGGACTACTCAACTCATAAGCACGCCACCACTGATAGGCTGCTCCTCTAAGCTGGAATGTGGTAAAAGAGACCCCGCTTGTCTCCGCTACGCCCATAATACAGAGAATACGATGGCAGTCCTCCAGAAAACCCTTAGCATCATCTGTAGCTAATCCACTGAAAGTAGGTGGGTGGTATTTCTTGTACCTCTCAAGTCTGAGCTGTTCTGCCTTAGAAGTTGCTGCCCTAACCTCGGGCTGAGCTGGAGCTATAGCTATATTGATACAATCTCTGGAGCCTGGTCCACCTGAACCCGTTGCTCTAGAGTACCGGCAACGGGAGTCTGTGCTCCTTCCCCGGCCTGAGATTTGGCAGGAGCAAGTGGAATCAATCCTGCCTGAGCTAAGGTGTTGAACATGCTCAGAAACAGGGCTAGAATCTCCTGGAGGGCTGGTGCAGCAACAGCTATCTCAGGTGTCTGCCCTCCAGCTTGAGCTACTGGGGGCTCCTCTGTAGCAGCTCGTGCGGGTGTTCTGGCTGCACTACGTGGACGTCATCGGCCTCTACCCCAGCCCCGGCCTCTCGCGGCTCTAGCAGGGGGCGCGTCCCTGTTCATCATATCTGTTTGTATGTGTCCTTACCATCTGAGAGAGAATAGAATACAGAAATTTAGAATCTCTAAAGTCAACAATTTTCGCACGACAAGGAATCAAAGTAGTGAAATTTTCCTAACAGTTCCATATCCTCCCGAAGATAAGTACAGACATCTTTGTACCAATCCGCGAGACTCTAATAAACCGGCTTGTGACTCACGACACCTACGAACCTAGAGCTCTGATACCAACTTGTCACGACCCAATTTCCACTCCGTGTGACATCGTGATGGCACCTAGTCTCTACAACTAGGTAAGCCTAACATTTTTCAGAAATCTGAAATAAAAATATAAATTTAACCAACTATTCAAAAATACACAACACATCCCAAAACTCGGAACATCGTGAATCACAAACTACAAAAGGAAAGATCTAGTGTCTCTATACATCAAAGTCTAACAAGGGAAAATACAGAAGATAATGGACATGGGAAAGACTAGAGGGGGACTCTGAGGTCTTTGGACGCGGCAGATATACCTTGAAGTCTCCAAAACTGTCCCGGATCACTGATAGTGCGGCTGATAAGGTGCACCTGGATCTGCACACGAAAATCATTTGCAGAGAGTAGCATGAGTTCACCACAATCGGTAACCAGTAAGTGCCAAGCCTAACCTCGGTCGAGTAGTGACGAGGTCGGGTCAGGGCCCTACTAGTAAATATATAATAGAATAATATAGAGTGTAGTACCGCAATAAAAATAAAGGTTGAAATTTAACAACAATAAAAGCAGAGAAGGTAACAGCTCAGTACACAAAAACACAACAGGGGATCTCCCAAGATACCGTCTCGTTGTCCCAAACGTAAATAAACAGGGGGATCACCCAGAATACCGTTCCGTAGTCCCAAAGTAAATGTGCAGGGGGATCTCTCGGAATACCGTTCCGTAGTCCTAAAGTAAATATGCAAGATAGGGGGATCTCCTGGAATACCGTTCCGTAGTCCCAAAGTAAATATGCAGTACATGGGGATCTCCCGAAATACCGTTCCGTAGTCCCAAAATAAATATGTTGTTCAGGGGGATCTCCCGAAATACCGTTCGGTAGTCCCAAAGTAAATATGCACGCGAATGATAGAAATACAACTACATCACGAAAATCTTACAATTTAGACTAAGTACCAGTCAGGGAAGAAGCAGGAAAATCACTAAGCATGTTGCTCATAATTCACATAAACAATTAAGACATGTAGACATGTTGTATTAGACTAAACAAGATAGCTACACATATTATAATAACTCAATTAAGAATGAAAATAGATTAGTACTCATTAAAATAGTATAACTCAAAATAACAGGAAACCATGTTGCTGCTCGGTAAGAAAATCAGGTTTTACCACAACTAGCCTGTGTGCGTACTCGTCACCTCACGTACACGGCACTCACATAATACAATAGTTTCAAATCTTAAGGGGATTTCCACCACACAAAGTTAGGCAAGCCACTTACCTCGAACCAAGTTCAATCAATCGGTCACAATGCCTTTCCCATGAATATCCGGCTCCGAATGGCCCAAATCTAGCCAAAAGTAATTACATATCATAAATACAACAATAATAGAGTCATCTAATTAATGAAATCAATACTTTAACAAAAATCCCAAAATTAACTCAACTATTGCCCGTGGTGCCCACGTCTTGGAATCGGGTAAACGTTACAAAATAGGAACGCCTATTCCCTCACGGGTCTAACCATATCAAAATTACTAAATTCCGATACCAAATGGTCCTCCAAATCCACAAATCAAACTTCCAAATCCCTAGCCTCCAACTTCCAATTTTCCACCTTAAATACACACTAACTAGGTGGGAAAATGCATGGAAAAGCAAGATTATTGATAAAAAAAATAAGCGCTAGGGACTTACCTCAAGAAATGTCTCGAAAATGCTCTCACAAATCGCCCTAAACCGAGTTTGCAAAGTCAAAAATGACAACAATAACGAAGCCCTTCGGTTTTAACCACTGCCCAGGTATTTCCGCACCTGCGGGTGTGCTTGTGCAGATATTGTGCACAACTGCACAATTCACTTGCCACCTCAACCTTCGCACCTGCGATGAAAGGGCCGCATCTGCGTTTGTGCGCCTGCGGAATTCCCTTTCGCTTCTGCGGACCTTGTGCACCTGCGAAGACCTCTAACACATCTGCGGGGATCGCGGATGCGGAAAACACCTCGCACCTGCAACCCCTGGCACTCCTCCATTTTGCTGCTTCTGTTCCAATTTGCTCGCACCTGCGGGCAACCTTGCGCAGGTGCGATTACAACAGAACCAGCAAAAGCACCAGATTTTCCTAAGCCCAATTTTATTCCGTTAAGCATCCGAAACAACCCGAGGCCCCCGGGACCTCAGCCAAACCTACCAATCAATCCTATAACACCATACGAACTTAGTTGAGCTCTCAAATCACATCAAACAACGCTAAAATCACGAATCACCCTCTAATTCAAACTTAAAGAACTTGAAACTTCAAAAATTCTACAACCGATGCTGAAACCTATCAAATCACGTCTGATTGACCAAAGATTGTGCGCACAAGTCATAATCAACATTACGGACCTACTCCAACTTACGAAATCGGAAAACGACCCCGATATCAAAAATGCCACTACCGGCCCAAAACTTCAAAACTTTAACTTTCGCCATTTCAAGCCTAAATGAGCTACGGCCTCCAAAACACAATCCGGACACGCCCCTAAACCCAAAATCACCTAACGGAGCTAATGGAATCGACAGAATTCCATTCTGGTGTCGTCTTCACACAGTTCCGACTACGGTCCAAATCCTAAGGCTTAAGCTTTCATTTAGGGACTAAGTGTCCCAAAACACTCCGAAACTCAAAACCAATCATCCCGGCATGTCACAATAGCAGAAATAGATATGGGGAAAGCAGTTAATAGAGGTTCGGGGCTCTAACTGTCAAAACGACCGGCCGGATCATTACACTATAGTAACTCGTGCCTATGCACACATCAACTTTCTTGATAGTGTTGAAGTACTTCAAAAACATTTTGGGGTGTTACATTCTCCCCCGCTTAGGATCATTCACCCCCAAACATACAACATAACTTATCTCTTCTTTTGCACGTCTCAATCCCCCCAATTTTACAATCTACCAAATTTTCCAGAATTTTCGGCAGAGTCTCCCCTGTAATTGGGCCTATCCACCTGTCATAGTAACACCAAAATAACTCCTAACAACACATCCACAACCTAACAAAGTACCACAATATATATATATCAATAACACTAATCTCAGCATTACAAGCACTGCATTATCATAATGATATCAGGATATGAAGCACATCATATGTATGCCAAATCCCACATCCCTGGTCATAAAACGTTGTTCATAATCGATTACAACATCACCAATTAACCTCATATTAACCAAAACCACGTTTCGAATTTTCACAATGCTGACAGCAAAATGCGAGGTATGAAGACCTCATAAGTATTTACCCAACTTAACGAGTCACATTTAACGCCACATGGGCACTCACCTCGTAGGCTAAAACTCAATAATTGTAACACAATTATGGCACAGAAACACATAAAAGAATTATCACATAGGCATAACTCCCTATTAGTACTATAGTACGAATTAAACTTCACAAAGGGAAAGGTAAACTCATAAATATTTTACCACAAGGACCTCGTCCTTATATACTTCCACTGCGGCTCGTAACCCGGTTTAAATATTTCATATTATATAAAAATGCGAGAATCTCATCCTCTCAACTCCGAATCACAAGTATTTTGCACATTGTGCCAACTAAAATTTCAATTTCCTTTCTTTATTCTTTTCAATAAATTTTGTAACATTTTTCATAACACATAATGAACCCTCATACCGGTAGGGCGTATAATTCATAAAATTGGAATTAATTATTCCAAAACACATCAAACCCACTGTAATGAATAATAAAAATTACTTTTGGACTTATAGCCCTCAATGATGCCGAAAAATAAAAATGACAGACACGGTCTCACATCTTCAAATCTCCCAACAGGGATAAACATATAAGTGGATCACAAAATTACAAAGTTCACCCATAAGCGGAGCATAATAGGAGGGTCCGCCTCAAAATTCAGAATCGAATCAAATTAATGAATATATCCTTTTATAACAGATCAGGATCATACCTGTAACTACACCATATGGTGTATCGACCTCAGCCAATTCATAGCAATTATAACAACGGGTCGGGCCTCCACCTCTTAGGCTCCCTCTACCCGCCTTTTCTCCAACCCTAACTGGCTATGCACGTGGAGTATTAACTGGAATAAAGCTTGTAGCCGGAGTATTCTGATGAAATCTGCCTCTCCCAAGTCTAGGACAATCTCTCATGATGTGCCTAGTATTACCACACTGATAAAAACCTCTTTGCAGGTTTGGATGCTCATACTGAGTCTGTGCTAGATAACTAGAATAACCATTATAGGAACCCTGTGTCGGTGGTGCACTAAAAGAACTTGCTGTAGCACCCTGGATATTGTGACCCAGCTAATACTGAAATGTAGAATTATTAAGGATGCGGGAATACCGCAAGCCCCAACATCATCCCATACAAATATCATATCTTAATCATATACAAATTTCGGAGAACCTTTCAATACCATATAAATATATCTCAGGCCAAAACTAATATAACACATGACCTCGCAATCTGATCGTTGATAGTGGACTCCCCTCACTTGGCGCTAAGCTATAGGACACAGTCCGATGATTCACTATACTAACCTTCATCGCTCGTACGTCACCAGTCATAAAACATATCAAGCCATTTATTAGGTGCATGTCATCCTCGTGACAGACGAAAATTGCTTCCTCGAGTGCCTTGACTGCTAGTATGTACCTTTCACAAAATGGAAATCCCATACGAACTACATAATCTTTAATGCCACTAACTATCTTCAGATCTACATCCACCTCATCACCACACCACGATTGTGACGATTAGGCAACTAATTAAACCTTCTTAAGATCGTACTTATCGACCAGATATCAGAACCTGCTATAGCCCGATGTGCACACCTGAATGATCTCTCAATACTTCGACATCCTCTATCTGGACGACATATGGTAACAATGGTTGAGCAACCCTGGCTCCCTTATAACCCATCTGTAGTATCACGAACCATTGGCGCATAGTTGATATAGGCTTGAAATTCGGGCCCAATTTTTCTCTTCTTACATCCACGTTATCCAGAGGCGTAGTGGTGAGCTGCCTTGCTGAGCCGTTCTGTAGCTACAAGTGCCTCTCCTTGTATTTTCATTCTGTCTATTTTTATTTCAGGTAGTATTTGAAATTTTGTATATTCTACTAGATGCTCATACACTTGTGACACCAGGTCTTGGCACACACATTGGTAGATTTTGGAATCATATTATTTTCTTGAATTTAAATTTATCGGTATCTTTTCTATTTTCTTTAATATGCTAGTAAAATAATAAAATTACTTAAAAACTTATTCCGCAAATAATTTATATATGTTTAACGTATTAGTTGGCTTGCCTAGCTGTAGTGTTGGGCGCCATCATGAACTTTAGGTGAAATTGAGTCGTGACGCAAATAATAGCAAAATAATTAAAACTACTAAGTACAAATTAGATCCAGTAGCCTTGAGATCAACACTGATTGTAACGACCCGATCGGTCGTTTTGAGATCTAGCGCATCGTTCGGTGATTTTGAGGACATGAGTAGCTTCACTTTAGGTATAATGACTTGCACGTATGGTCGGAATCAAATTTCGGAGGTTCAGAGTTGATTTGTAATGAAATATTCTAAATTCGGAAGCTTTAAGTTGGAAAATTATAATAAGGTTTGGAATTTTTATAAATGACCTCGGAATTAGGATTTGAAGGTTCCAATAGGTTCGTATGATAATTTTGGACTTGGGCGTATGTTCGGATTGAGTATCGGGTTGACCGGGAGTATTTCGGCGCTTATTACGGAAGGTTGGCATTTTGAAGGTTTAATAATTTCCTAAGTTTGGGTTGAAGTAGATTTTGATGTTATCGATGTCCGTTTGTGATTTTGAGCATGGGAATAGTTTCGTATGGTGATTTGGGTCTTAGGTGCATGTTTGGACGTTGATTTGGAGGTCCGTAGGTCATTTCGGCGTTAGTTGGCGAAAGTTGGAAATTTGGATGATTTTTGAGAAGTTTGGCCGGGAGTGGACATTTTTATATCGAGGTCGGATTTCAATTTTGGAAGTTGGACTAGGTCCGCAATGTCAATTATAACTTTTGCGCAAAATTTGAGGTCCATCGGACGTAATTTGATAGGGTTCGGCATCGATTGTAGAAGTTTGAACTTTCAAAGTTCCTTAAGTATTAATTGGAGGGTGATTTGTATTTTTAGCGTTGTTCGATGTGATTTAAAGGATCGACTAAATTTATATGAAGTTTTAGGACTTGTTGGTATGTTTGATTTGGCCCCAGGGGCCTCGGGTGAGTTTCATATGCTTAACAGGTCGAGTTTTGAACTAATGGAATGCTGGGAGTTTTCTAGTTGCTGGTGCAATCGCACCTGCGGAAAAAGGGGCCGCAGGTGCGACGCCGCAAAAGAGTCCAGGCAAGCATAGGAGCAGGTTTCCATAGGCAGTGCTGGGACCACAGATGCGGTCATTACGCCGCAGAAGCGAGACCGCACCTGCGGAGTGATCAACGCAGAAGCGAGGGCGTACATGCGCATACGAGCCATAGAAGCGGCGGCGACCTGGACTTAGGTTCCCGCAGGTGCGATACATGGAGCCGCAGAAGAGGCTGTCATAGGAGCAACCTTCTGGGCCGCAGAAGCGGAACTCGCGACTGGGCAGAACCCTTTAAGTTCGAGAGTTCAATATTTTCACCAATTGTTCAGATTTTGGAGCTCGGTTTGGCCGACTTTTGAGAGGAATTTCACCACACAACTTGGGATAAGTGTTCTTGACTCCCTTGCAATTATATTTCATGAATTATTCTTCATTTTGGGTGTAATATTATCAAATCTTCAAGAGAAAATCGAAGGAAATTTCTATAATTTCATAAAAATGAATTTTCGAGTTTTGAATGCCGATGCAGAGTCAGATTTGAGTGAAATTAGTATGGTTGAACTCTTAATTGGATGGGTTGTCAGATTTTGTGAGTTTTGTCAAGCTCTGTGATGTGGGAGCCACTGCCAATATTTCGAGTGGAATTGGGAATTTATTGAAATTGATTAGTTATGGGTATTAAAACACATATTGATTTAGTTGCACATTGTTTGCATAGCTTTGGATCGACAAGCATTGGTTTGAGGTGTTATAGTGGCATTGGAGCTAGCTATGGAACTTCGAAGCAAGGTAAGTCTCTTGTCTAACCTTGTAAGAGGAAATTTACCCTATAGATAATTTAAATTAATAATTGTTGCTAATTGTGGGGGTTACGTATGCACGAGGTGATGAGAGTCTGTGCGTAGCTACTAATTATGCTATGTCCGGGTAGTTTAGGATTCAAATCATGAATTACTTGTAATGATTGCATCCTTTATTAATTAAAGTACTGGAATTATATTGGAAATTAGTAGAGGAAATAGTAAAAGAACGAAATTTCACATACTTGAATTTTTGTGCAAATTACTTGACCGTTAATAGAAATTGTACATCCTTATTATTAGCCTTATAATAACTTCTCATTCCGGAGATTCATGAGAAAATGTTCTCCTTTCTTGTGGAGCAGGCCGAATGCCTCGGCAGTATAGATTCATCTATGGATCGTGTCGTACGTCCCTCGACAGTGTACATGATACTCTTGATCGGGTCGTACGACCTCGGCAGAAATCATGCCTAATGATAATAATTACACGATACCTTGACATTATATTGTAGCATACATAGTCTCCATCAGAGCCATGTACATACTCCTCTCTAATTTTATTTCAGACAGATGTTGCATTTATCATATTTCCCAGTAGATGCTTATGCACTTGTGACACCGGGTTTTGAGAGTTATTTCAGGTTATTTATTATCGTGGATTGTGCAGCTACTTTCATTTACTTCGTAAATTCTACTTTACACTGTCTAATTAAGGAAAAATTTTGATTGCAAAAATACTAAAATGGCTAATTAAATTGGTAAATCACTATTGGCTTGCCTGACGGCGAATGTAGGTGCCTACATGACCCATGGTGAATTTTGGGTCGTGACAACATGGTATCAGAGCATTAGGTTCACTTAGGTCTCACGAGTCATGAGCAAGTTTAGTAGAGTCTTGCAGATCGGTATGGAGACGTCTGTACTTATCTTCGAGAAGCTACGGGGCTGTTAGGAGCATTCCTCTTCTTGATTCCTTTGTCGTGCGATTTGCTTCCATTAAGTCTTGTGCCTTTATTTCCTTCCTACTCATTCTTATACGATGTTGAACGCTCGTGTCAATTGGGCATCAAGGAGTTTCAGTGGTACTACAGACGTGGAGCAGGATGTTTCTCCCTGCGCACCCAAACAAATTATTATAATCTTCTTGCGAAAGGAGGTTCTGTCATTTCAGCTCAGAATTGGTAATTCCTACGGTTTTGAGGCTATGAACGGTGTTGGTGTAATGGTAGGGTGCCTGTTTACGTGTCAAGCCAGTGAGTCCTTATTTGAACGCATTATGGCTCGCTAGTGTCATGATATTCTTTGATTTTGCCTTCGGAGTAGGGTGTTGTGAAATGGTTCTTGAGGGGCGGTTGTCAGATAACAGTGTGTAGCAAAAATAGCGGTGTGCAGCGGTTCAGGATCTAATGGGTTATTCCAATGTTGATGGCTCGGAAAAGATGATCTTTTAGGAGACTTAGAATTGGTAGTAATTTGTTAGTTCATGTACTACAGAGATGGATTTTGATTTGATACAACATTTGGGTAACGAATAACGAGGAAGGACATATGGAGGTGTCTTGCGGTGGTTAATTTACTAGCAAGTCAAGTATGAGAAGTGGAAGTCGGGAAGTTGCTTAAAGGAGATGGTTTGACCGAAGTGGAAGAGGCAAAGTTGCATATGGATTCAGTGGTAGGATAGCCACGTACCTTCAAAAAGTGTAGAACAATTTGAGAATCGTGATGGAAGGTGATTTGGTATATGTATTTTCTTGGAATGATGGTTACCGTACGGAAAAAGAGTGACTATGGCAGAAATGAGTTTGCTTGGGATGAAAAGGGGTGTGAATATTTGACTATCGTTTCAGATGCGATATGACTTGAATTTGGATGATATTGTTGAACTTTCAGTTGATGTCCATAGGAAGGAGCAGACTTGTATAACTGGTGGACGAGCATGGGCTCGGGAGGGTTACCGAATGCGTGGTAGTTGCACCCAGTGCAGCATCATTGGAAGACGTCGGCATGGAATTTTCACAGGTGGATTGTCTCCTGTGAACAGGCTAGCAGTTGCGTGATGTTGATGAAGCTGATACGAAGAATTTTAATTATTGTCCGGTAAGAGGTCGAAATGAGATTATCGAATGATTCAAAATGTTCATGAAAAGCTTAACAAATGACTTCGAGAAAATTTGGCGGTTAACGATGTGGGATCATGGTAAATGAGAAGGAGGAATAGTTGTGGGCTTTATATTATGTGATGGTATCTTAAAGCTAAGTGGGGGAGCCCCACCATCTACGATTGGATCGCGTGGTTGTCGGCTTGTGCAGCTTCCGGTTATCGGCGCATTGGTGGATTATTCGTGACTAATAAAAAGGAAACATCAGGGGTAATTTGAGTAGAGAAATTTATATGTGTTGTGAGCACCTAATTTTTGACTATATTTGAATTTTTATCACCTTCAACTATGTAAATATTTTCAGAAATTTAATATATAATTTTTAGCTTTGTTACATTTTTTTATATAGGGTAAAAATTAATAATACTTTAAAAGGTCAATTATTATTATTAGTATTATTTTTATTTTAATAAAATGAATTTAAAAAAAGTTATTTTTTTTAAATTTCGGATGGGAAATAAAAATAGGAAAAGTAGAAATATAGAATTAAAAAGTAAAAGTAAAAGTAGGTGGAAAGTTTTTAATAAAAAGTATAAGAAAGTGGAAAATTAAAACATAACAGTAAAATAATGTGGAATTTTTAAAACATGTAAAGTAAAATAAAGTTGGAATTAAAAAATAAAAGTAAAGGTAGCTGAATTTTGTATTAAACAAATTAAAGAAAGTGGAAATTAAAACAAATATAAAAAAAGAAAAGTAAACAAAGTGGGAATTTAAATATAATAAAAGTAAAAAAGTGATAAATTAAAAAATAAAAGTAAAGGTAGCTGAATTTTGTATTAAACAAATTAAAGAAAGTGGAAATTAAAACAAATATAAAAAAAGAAAAGTAAACAAAGTGGGAATTTAAATATAATAAAAGTAAAAAAGTGATAAATTAAAAAATAAAAGTAAAGGAAATTGGGGAATTATTGTTTTTTTAAAAATAAGAAAAATGGGAAGTGGAAATTCTTTATAATTACAAAATAATAAAATAATAAAATAAACAATAAAAAAATAAAAAAAATCCGAAACAATTCCGAATTTTTTTCTATAAATGGAAGAGAAATGTGAGGAGAAACAAAAAAGGAGAGAAGGAAAAAAAAGGAGGGAAGAGGGAATGGAGAGAATTGTTCTTCTTCTTCTACGCTAAGGGAATTTCTACTCATGTCATTCTTTCTTCCTCTTTCTTTTGAAAAATCAAGCAATTCATCACCCCGTTTAAGACTCCAAAATACCCCAAAATCTAGCTTCAAAGCACCCAATACCGTCAAAAGAGAACGCCGAAGTGAAGTCGCGTTAGAGCTCCGTCGTTTGAGGTTCTGGTTAAGCGTTGTTGTTTTTTATTTTTTTGCTATTTTGGAGCTTCTCTTTCACTGTATTAAAGGTTCATCCTCTCTTTAAATTTCTCTTTGAATTTATCATGTTGGTTGTTTATTTGATAGAATATAGTCTGCTAGATTACATTGATATAAATGTTCATAAGTTTGATTATTTGCATAATATCTCTGATTAGTTGTTTGAGGTTTATTAGGTAGTATTCTGTCTTAGTTTAGTTTGGATAGTTTATAATTAAATCCCAAGTGGGTTATAGGATTTGTTTGCAAATTAATTTTAGGCATCATTAGTCAGTAATGTTAAATGACCACATTTTGGACCCAAGGCAAGAAGAATAATTATTTATTTTTGTGTTCCCAATAAACATGTAAGCTAGCTCTCCTTTATAAATTAATATAACTTCAAATGACTTCCATAATACATACGACATTCACAATAACCTCCATAATTCAATAACATCACAAATAATCTCAAAGTAGTTTAGCAAAATTAACTCACGAACATCTTAGCTTGCTTTAGGCGCGATTAATAATAAATCATTGTGACTATGAGTACGGTTCCCATTGCATAGTCATGATACGTAAATCCCAACTCAAGTGCGCGTTTCACGCGACTTGACCTCAACTTCAAATAATTAAAATAAACATGTTGTGAATCACGGGTATGTTTCACGTGGCGTGATTTGCAATATGTATCAAAACAACGAGTTCGCGACATCGCGACTTGTTCAAATAAATTCCATAAATACTAAAAGCGGTTAAGCCAAGTATTAATTGTTAAGCGACCATGCTAAAACCACGGAACTCGGGAGTGCCTCACACCTTCTCCCGGGTTAACAAAATTCCTTACGCGGTCTTCTGTGTTCGCGGACCATAAATAGAGTCAATTTCCTCGATTTGGGATTCTAAAATAAATCGGTGACTTGGGACACCATAATAATTATTCCAAATGGCGACTCTGAATTAAATAAATAATTCCATTTCGAATAATGTCATTTAAATTGGAAAAACTCCCCTATCCCCTATCCATCGGGAAAAAGGAGGTGTGACAACTTTGGCGACTCTGCTGGGGAACCAAACCCAGAATCTCTGGTTCAGGATTTAAAATTCGAGCTTAGAATAACTGTTATAGTTGCCTTTTGTTTATTATCTAATTTTTTATATGTTTGAGCCTAATGTGCTAAATGTCGCTTTTTACCGCTTTGATATTGCTTGAACTGTATATAAAATATTACGAAACCCTTCTTCTCTCTGAGTCTTCTAAATCTTCTGGGAAGTGCACGCTGGCGTGACTTCGTTTTTGTTAAAGTCATACCCTAATTTTAGAACGAGGATCGGATCAGTTACAAAGACGGATGGCCTTTTGGTTACCGGTACGTTGCCCCCTCCTCCCCGGCTCGAGTTATCCGCTCGGGTAAGCCAGGTCTAGAACAATACACCTAGGGTTCAAACCTAGAATGACATAACCTCATGTCAGATCCCTAGTAGGTGCGTTTGTTTGTATCACGTGCATTTGACTTTGGGGACTCAACACAGGGGTTGGGTCCGTCTAGGACAGGTGTACCAAAATTAAAAGACCAACCTGATGCATTTTACGTGCTACTTGCACATTTATTTATTTCGGCTTGCATGTTGACTGGCTTCTAGAATAAGAAAATAAAATCAAGAAAAACCAAGAGTGAGATAGGAGAGAAAACACCCGGTTCAGAAAATTCCAGTATTCAAAATATCTCGAAACTCTGCCGAAATTTTGAAAAAAAAAGAGAAAGAAAAAGTCATTTCAAAATAAATCATATTTTTCTGTTGCGTCAAAGCTTACTGAATTACACGGGACTGATTCTCACCGGATGTGAGATATGTAGGCAAACCTCATCGGTTCCGGCCCCAATTTAAAAACAAAATTCAAAAATATTTTTCCCTTTCCTTAATTCCATATTTAGAACTCTTTCCTTAGAAAATCCAAGAAAAACAAAACTAAATCCAAAAATATTTTCCTTCTTTTCCAAAGTCTCTCATTCGATAAAAAGAAAGAAAAAAGAATTCAAATCAAAATCCAAAATATTTTCTTCCTTATTTAGAATTCCTTCTTTTTTAAAAAAAAATCAAAATTGCATAAAAAGAAAAAACTCAAAAATAAAATATTATTTTAAAAGTCTTTATTAAAAAAAATAAAAAAAATGGGTTAGTTTATTCCCGATCTTACCAAGCTACAAGGGTCTGATTCTCACCGGATGTGAGATACGTAGGCAAACCTCATCGATTCCGGCCCCAAATTTTCAAAAGTCTAAAATATTTTTCTTCAATTCCTTCTTTAAAAGTTTTTCCTTCGAAAATCCCAAATAAAAGAATAAGATTTTAAAGCCAAAAAATATTTTATTTCTTTTTAGAAGTCTCTCATTTGAAAAGAAATCAAATCAAAATCCAAAAACATGTTTCTTTTTTTAAAAGTTTTTCTCCCAAATAAATAAATAAATCAAAATTCAAAAAAATATAATTTCTTTCTTAGAAAATTATCAAAAAATAAAATAATAAAAATGTTTAAAAAAAACTAAAAATCCAAAAATATTTTCTTTCTAGTTTAGAAGTCTTTCTTTCAAAAAGTTCGAATAACAAAATAGAGAAAATTCTAAATCCAAAATATTTTCCTTGTAAGGAGCTTTTGTGATATGATTTTCAAAAAAACAAAATTGATGAATAAATTAGAAAAGAGTTAGCTTTATTTACTTTATTTCTGGTATTCCCTTAACTACGTAATGGTCTGATTCATGCGGCGTCATAATACGTAGTCAATTCCCATCAGATTTGTTCATTTCCATTAATTAAACCGAGTGAAAAAAAAAAGAAAAAAAAATAAAAGAGTGAAAAAAAATAACAAAGAAAACAAAGAGCGAAAAAAAGAAAAACAAGAGTGAAAAATCCAAAAAAGAGAACTGTGTGTCCAGTTTGAAAAGAAAACCGTGGAAAGTTTCGGTGAATATTCTGTCAAATGGCGTGAGCAAGATGTCAGGGTAAAGCCTCCAATGGACGAAACAGAAATGATTACGGTCTTTCTACAGGCTCAAGAGGCGGACTACTACCAGAATATGATCTCTTCCATGGGAAAACTGTTCGCTGAGGCCATCAAAATTGGGGAGATGGGAGCAAATGGGTTAAAAATGGGCCGAATCTTAAGTCAAGCCTCTTTTAAGGCCACATCACAGGTCGTTCATAATGGTTCGGGGGTTTTGATGAACAAAAATGGGAGAGAAGAGGGAGCCATAATGGCTTCAAGCTCGAGGGGGGCCCGCAGGTCATTCAACCAATCATATATGCTTCCTAAGGCCCCACAAAATTATTATCCCCATCAAGATGCGGCTTATGCCGTGACACCACCTCCCTATGTGGTGATGAATGCGCAACCTTACACGCAACCATAACATTACACACAAAAACGAGCTCTACCTCCCATAAATGCCCGTCCCTACCAAGCTCCATATAATCCCCAACCAAATGTTCCCAAAGCAATCCTCGCCCAAGAGAGCCCCTTAGAAGGAATCAGTTCACCCCTATTGGTGAATCATATTCAAATTTGTTTCAAAAGCTAATCGGGCTAGGTCTGCTACAGCCAGTAGCCCCGAGCCGGCCAAACCCCGAGTCCCCCTCGCACCAAGCTGATGTTAGATGTGAATACCACTCTGGAGCAGTGAGATATGATACTGAGGACTGTTGGACCCTCAAAAAGGCAGTTGATGACTTGATGATCCAACAATGAAAGCCATAGTAGCCATTGCCGTGACAGAAAAGAAACCTAACAACGGGCGCCAAACTTAAAAAGTTCTCTGTCAGATGGGAGTCTCGGTAGCCGGTCTTGCCGTTCTTTCTGCGTCTAGATTATTTTAGGGTATAATACAGATGTTTTACTTTATTGTCTTGAACTACACGTGACCTGATTCCCCTATAACCCGGGATATGTAGGCTGTCCAAAGCCAGGACTCGTTTGCACCCTATCTTTTATTTCTTTTCCTTTTGAATTATGGTTTGGACAAAATTTAGTCACATGGCTCACCTAGTCTTTGCCTGAAAACTCTTCATGTTTCCAAGCAAAGAGGGCCAGCTGTGAGCACCTCATATTTGACTATATTTGAATTTTTATCACCTTCAACTATGTAAATATTTTCAAAATTTTAATATATATTTTTTAGCTTTGTTGCATTTTATTTATATAGGGTAAAAATTAATAATAATTTAAAAGGTCAATTATTATTATAAGTATTCTTTTTATTTTAATATAACGAATTAAAAAAAAGTTAATTTGTTTTAATATTTTTTTTTATTTCGGATGGGAATTAAAAAATAGGAAAAGTAGAAATATAGAATTGAAAAGTAAAAGTAAAAGTAGGTGGAAATTGTTTAATAAAAAGTAAAAGAAAGTGGAAAATTAAAAAATAAAATAAAATAATGTGAAAATTTAAAAAATGAAAAGTAAAAAAATATTGGAATTAAAAAATAAAAGTAAAGGTAGTTGAAATTCGTTTTAAACAATTAAAGAAAGTGGAAATTAAAAAACAAAGGAAAATAAGTGGAAAATTAAAAAAGAAAAGTAAAAAAGTGGGAATTTAAATATAATAAAAGTAAAAAAGTGATAAATTAAAAAATAAAAGTAAAGGAAAGTGGGAAATTATTTTGTTAAAAAATAAATTAGAATGGAGAGAAGTGGGAAATTCTTTTTAATTAAAAAATAAAAATAATAAAAACACCTGAACAAATTCCAAATTTTTTCTATAAATAGAAGATAAATGTGAGGAGAAATAAAAAGGAGAGAAGGAAAAAAGAATAGGGAGGAGGGAATGGAGAGAAGTTTTCTTCTTCTTCTACGCTAAGGGAATTACTACTCGTGTCATTCTTTCTTCCTCTTTCTTTCGAAAAATTCAGCAATTCATCACCCTGTTTAAGACTCCAAAATACCCCAAAATCCAGCTTCAAAGCACCCAATACCGTCAAAAGCCAACGCCGAAGTGAAGTCGCGTTAGAGCTCCGTCGTTTGAGGTTCTGGTTAAGCGCTTTTGTTTTTGGTTGTTTGCTGTTTTGGAGCTTCTCTTTCGCTGTACCTGCTGGAAATTTTAGCAATAAAGGTTCATCCTCTCTTTAAACTTATCTTTGAATTTATCATGTTGGATGTTTATTTGTTAAAATAGAGTCTGCTAGATTACATTGATATAAATGCTCATAAGTTTGATTATTTGCATAATATCTCTGATTAGTTGTTTGAGGTTTATTAGGTAGTATTCTGTCTTAGTTTAGTTTGGATAGTTTATAATTAATTCCTAAGTGGGTTATATGATTTGTTTGGAAATTAATTTTAGGCATAATTAGTCGGTAATGTTAAATGACCCACGTTTTGGGCCCAAGGCAAGAAGAATAATTAATTTGTTTTCGTGTTCCTTATAAACATGTAAGCTAGCTCTCCTTTATAAATTAATATAAGTTCAAATGACTTCCATAACACCTACGACATTCACAATAACCTCCATAACTCAATAGCTTCACAAATAATCTCAAAGTAGTTTAGCAAAATTAACTCATGAACATCGTAGCTTGATTTAGGCACGATTAATAATAAATCATTGTCACTATGAGTACGGTTCCCGTGTCATTGTCATGATACATAAATCCCAACTCAAGTGCGCGTTTCAGGCGATTTCACCGTAACTTCAAATAATTAAAATAAGCATGTTGTGAATCACGGGTACGTTTCGCGCGGCGTGATTTGCAATATGTATCAAAACAACGAGTGTGCGACATTGCGAATTGTTCAAATAAATTCCATAAATAATAAAAGCAGTTAAGCAAATAATTAAAAGTGGTCAAAATGTAAAATGCACAATAGGTTCTAAAACATGTAATAATTTATATTTTTAAGCCAAGTATTAATTGTTAAGCGACCGTGCTAAAACCACGGAACTCAGGAGTGCCTCACACCTTCTCCCCGGGTAACGAAATTTCTTACCCGGTCTTCTGTGTCCACGGACCATAAATAGAGTCAATTTCCTCGATTTGGGATTCTAAAATAAACCGGTGACTTGGGACACCATAATAATTATTCGAAGTGGCGACTCTGAATTAAATAAATAATCCCATTTTAAATAATGTCACTTAAATTGAAAAAACTCCTCTATCCCCTATCCATCGGTGTTGATAAGAATGTCATGAGCTCGGATGAGCGGGGAAAAATAATTCAGATGTTTAGAGTAAGCTGGCGTTATCTTAGTGTCGCATGAGAATGGTGTTAGGTGGAAGAGGCATTGTGTATTGGTTTGCGGATTGTCAAATTACCTTACATATTAGCACGGTCGATGGTATGGAAATTCATCCTTTGCTACCTGGTGCGGAATGGTTGTGGGAGCGTACCCCATGGGGAGATTTGTATCAGTGTGGCATGGTCGTCACTTGATTGTTATGGAATGAAACCAAGTATGGAGATTTTTGGTGATATCGCTAATGTGTGAGTTTGTGCCTGGATGGCGGTCTATTCCCTTGGTTGTGAACTGTGGGAGTTGTTCCGGATTGAGACGGCTTGATTATTCGCCCATGTGTTGAGGTCTCGTGTAGCTTGTGGTGTTATATGATTAGGATGGCTCTCGAAATGCAGGTCATTTATCGCGCCTTAGTTGTGCTTGGGTGTGTGGCATATTGCGCTATCCATCTCCCCAGAGTTGTATTTTTGCAGTTGGCATGCTTGTGATCAATATTCGGGTATTTTGTAAGTACAAGCGCCACGACTTGATGTATATTTTCTTCCTGACTGTTATGTGTGGATCGGATTGCACGCCGCAACATTGAGATGTTGAGTACGGTTCCATATGTTTTTTTCTATGTATTTTGTTTCTCATTCATTGAGGAGAGTTCATAGCGTCTGTTCGATCGTTTTATTTGTTACGCGGTCTTGGTAGTTCCCTGTCAGAGATTGTTCTCCCTTATGAGTTATATTCGAGTTCGTAGCTTGAAGGCGCATTGTGGGCATCATATGAAACTATTGGCAGTGTCTGAGGTGGATTGTTGCCAGAGCAGTTTGTACTGGGTGAGATGAGACTATTGGATCTCAAATTAGTGCAATCAAACTTATATGAGGTATATTAAAGAGAAAACATCATCATTCAGTTCAGAATGGGGTAGTGGTTCTTGTCTGGGGGAGAGACTCAATGATTTGTTGATTCGATAGGAGGTTATGAGTTTTTACAAGACTCTTTCGTAGTGGAGGTATTGTGAGAATTGGAACATGACTTGTATACGTCATGAGATGTATTGCGGGCAAATGACTTGTGAAATTAAACCTATTGCGGTCGGAGGATGTTATTATGGACAACCGTCTTATGTGGTTCATGGGGTAATTTCAACACAAGTACACAATCGTGTTTTGGTACAGTGCGTGGAGATTTGGTACATTGTTCGTGTATGTTAGAGTCAGGCCTTGTAAAGAAATTTGGAAGTGGGAACTTGGTTTTTAAATCTTGTTAACTAATGTTATAGGGAGAATTTTTAGTCTAGCTTGAGCTAATGTATCCAACCGGAATGTGGTGGCACGGGTAGGTGCACAAGGTATTATACTGTGATTTTGGACAACTCTGAGCAGTCCTTAGCATGTTCGAGGATGAACATATGTTTAAGTGGGAGAGAATGCAATGAACCAACCGGTCGTTTTGAGATCTAACGCGTCGTTCGGTGGTTTGAGGCCATGAGTAGCTTCACTTTAGGTATTATGACTTGCACATATGATCGGAATTGAATTTCGGGAAGTTCTGAGTTGATTTGGAAAGAAATATTCTAAATTCGGAAACTTTAAGTTGGAAAAATTTACTAAGGTTTGAATTTTTTATAAATGACCTCAGAATTAGAATTTGAAGGTTCCAATAGATTCGTATGATGATTTCAGACTTGGACGTATGTTCGGGTCGAGTATCGGCTTGACCGGGAGTATTTCGGCGCTTATTATGGAAGGTTGGCATTTTGAAGGTTTAATAATTTCCTAAGTTTGGGTTGAAGTAGATTTTGATGTTATCTATGTACGTTTGTGATTCCGAGCATGGGAATAGTTCCGTATGGTGATTTGGGTCTTAGGTGCGTGTTCGAACGTTGATTTGGAGGTCCGTAGGTCATTTCGTCGTCAATTGGCGAAAGTTGGAAAATTAGATGCTTTTTGAGAAGTTTGACCGGGGGTGGACTTTTTGATATCAGGGTCAGATTTCGATTTCGGAAGTTGGTGTAGGTCTGCAATATCAATTATGACTTGTGTGCAAAATTTGAGGTCAATCGGACGTGATTTGATAGGGTTCAGCATCGATTGTAGAAGTTTGAAGTTTGAAAGTTCATTAAGTTTGAATTGGAAGGTGATTCGTTTTTTAGTATTGTTTGATGTGATTTAAAGGCTAGACTAAGTTCTTATGATGTTTTAGGACTTGTTGGTATATCTGGTTGGGGCCCCGGGGGCCTCGGGTGAGTTTCAGATGCTTACGAATCGATTTTTGAACTAAGGGAATGCTGGGATTTTTCTGGTTGCTGGTGCAATCGCACCTGCAGAAAAAAGGGGCCGCCGTTGCGACACCTCAAAAGTGGCCAAGCAAGCATAGGAGCGGGTTTCCATGGGCAGTGATGGGACCGTAGATGCGGTCATTTCTCCGCAGAAGCGAGACCGCACCTGTGGAGCGATAAACGTAGAAGCGAGGGCGCACATCCGCATACAGGCCGCAGAAGCGGCGACGACCTGGACTTGGGTTCTCGCAGGTGCGAGATTTGGAGCCACAGAAGCGGCTGTCGCAGGAGCGACCTTCTGGGCCGCAGAAGCAGAAATCGCGACTGGGCAGAACCCTTTAAGTTCGAGAGTTCAATATTTTTACCCATTTTTCAGATTTTGGAGCTCGGTTTGGGCGACCTTTGAGAGAAATTTTGCCACACAACTTGGGGTAAGTATTCCTGACTCCCTTGTAATTATATTTCATGAATTAATCTTCATTTTTGGTGTAAGATTATCGAATCTTCAAGAGAAAATCGAAGGAAATTTGTATAATTTCATAAAAAAGAATTTTCGACTTTTGAATGCTGATTCGGAATCGGATTTGAGTGAAATTAGTATGGTTGAACTCTTAATTGGATGGGTTGTCGAATTTTTTGAGTTTCATCGGGTTCTGAGAAGTGGCCCCCACTTCCAACATTTCGAGTAGAATTGGAAATTTGTTAAAATTGATTAGTTATGGGTATTAAAACACATATTGATATATTTGCACATTGTTTGCATAGATTTGGATCGACAAGCATCGGTTTGAGTTGCTAGAGTGGCGGTGTAACCGACTATGGAACTTCGGAGCGAGGTAAGTCTCTTGTCTAATCTTGTAAGAGGGAATTTACCCCATAGGCAACTTAAATTACTAATTGTTTCTAAATGTGGGGGCTACGTACGCACGAGGTGACGAGAGTCCGTGCGTAGCTACTAATTATGCTATGTCCGGGTAGTTTAGGACTCAAATCATGAATTACTTGTAATGATTGCATCCTTTATTGATTAAAGTACTGGAATTATATTGGAAATTCCTAGAGGAAATAGTAAAAGACCGAAATTTCACATACTTGAATTTTTGTGCAAATTACTTGACCGTTAATAAAAATTGTACATCCTTATGTGTTAGCCTTATAATAACTTCTCATTCCGGAGGTTCATAAGAAAATGTACTCCTTTCTTGTGTAGCGGACAGAACGGCTCAGCAGTATAGATGCATCTATGGATCGTGTCGCACGCCTCTCGGCAGTGTACACGATAACTGAATCGGGCCGTACAACCTCGGCAGAAATCGTACCTAATGATAATAATTACACTATCCCTTGACATTCTATTGAAGATTGTGAAGATAATTGATAAATTTGGAAATTATTGAATTTGAAAGAATTATTTATTTTCGCTTGTTAAGAAAATTATTGTTATTCATATAAATCATGTCCATTTAAATATTTCTATTTTAATATTATTAGACCTTTAGTAAGTATCGATGTCGACCTCTTGTCACTACTTCTTCGAGGTTAGGCTTGATACATACTGGGTACGCGTTAATTTACGTAGTTGCTGCACATTGTTTTGCAAGTACATGTATGTCTAGTGATCTTTTGGGCACAGAGGCGCAGCTATCGCGGGGACATATAGTGAGCTGCATTCCATGTTACGAATCTGAAGCATACAGAGTCTCCATCAGAGCCATGTACATACTCCTGTCTAATGTGTATTTCAGACAGATGTTGCATTTATTATATTTCCAGTAGATGCTCATGCACTTATAACACCGGTTTTGGGGGTTCTTTCAGGTTATTTATTATCGTGGATCGTGTAGCTACTTTCATTTACTTCGTAAATTCTACTTTACACTCTCTAATTAAGGAAAAAATTTGATTTTAAAAATACTAAAATGGCTAATTAAATTGTGTCAGGACCCAAAATCCTAACCTGTCGTGATGGCGCCTATCGATGGTACTAGGCAAGCCGATTCTCAAAAATACTTCCAATGTTTCACAAAAGATAAGTCAAAGCTTTTACATGGCAGAGTTTTCGTAAAAACAGGAGTTAAACTCAAAATGCAGTGCGGAAAAATAGCCCCAAACGTCGGGTGTAACCAAGTCATGAGCATCTAAACAACTAGTCTAAGAAACAGTGCCTACAAGAGTCTGTGTCAAAATACCAATACAGAAGAGAAAAGATAACGAGGAAGGAGAGACATGGATTGTGAACGCCGACAGCTACCTTGTGAATCTCCGATACTTAACCACTCACGAGATCAACTTCCTCCATGACCGGAAATACCTGGATATGCACATGAAGTGCAGGGTGTAGCGTGAGTACAACCAACTCAATAAGTAACAATAATAATTAAGGAACTGAAAGGTAGGGACGAGTTATACAAATAGAGTTCATTTCAGTAATTTCAGCAATAAAAGTAGACATGTTCCAATTCCCGCAATTTAAGTCAAGTCAGTTACACATTTTCAAGTTCAGGTAAAACCGGATACAATATTTTTCCATAAATTTCAAAACAATGACATAAATTATCTAAGTGCAACAACAATAAAACAAGTGCAACCTCTCAGGGCAATAGTCCCTCAAGCTCTCTCTATATCTCAACACTTGGCTCTCAGCCCTCAATACTCACACTTAATAGGTACCTGCGCTCACTGGGGGTGTACAGACTCCGGAGGGGCTCCTACAGCCCAAGTGCTATAGTCTGCACGGATAACTCATGTGCTATATTATCAATATATGGATCCGCACGGACAACTCACGTGCTGCATGAACAACTCATGTGCTATAGTATCATATCAAGATCCACACGGACAACTCACGTGTTATGGTATCAATACCTCACAAATAAGCCCTCGACCTCACTCAGTCATCAACCTCTCTAGTCTCACGACCCTCAGTAATAAAGGGGAATCAGCCCAAAACAGAATGATATAATGTATCAGCAGGGAATAATAGAGACTGAGGTATAATATGCAAGTAATACTATGACTGAGTACAAGTAACAATAAGCAGGAAGATTCAACAGGTATCACGACCACTGGGGTCCTTATAGCACCAACACATAGCCTAAGTTCACTGTCAAATTTCTATAGCACAGAAAGGGCACATAGCTAACAACAAGCTTATTCAACTTTTTAGTTTCACGGAATGGACCAAGTCCCAATTCCCATAGTGCACGCCCATCACCTAGCATGTGCGTCACCTCCAAAATACTCACATAATACAATAATTCGGGGTTTCATACCCTCAGGACCGGATTTAAAAATATTACTTACCTCAAACCGTGTAATTATTTATTCCGCTATGCCCTTGCCATGAGAATTGGTCTCAGTCAATACCAATTATTGTAATTAATTCCATAAAGAAATACTAATTCTCCAATAAAAATCTGAAATTTACTCAAAAATTGCCCGTGAGACCCATGTCTCGGAACCCGATAAAAGTTACAAAATATGAATGCTCATCCAACCATGAGTCCAACCATACAAACTTCACCAAATTCTGACAGCAACTCAACCCTCAAATCTTCAATTAAAGTTTTTGAAGATTTCTACCATTTTCAACCCAATCTTTACCCTTTGAACTCAACTATATTTCCATAAATCTTATTGATATGTATAAATAATACTGTTACACCCAAAAATCATATTCTTAATCACTGATCTTTACCCAAACTCGAAATTGAAGACTAGGGGTTAGAACCTTACCTCTTGGGTGAAGATCTTGTGATAATTCCTTGTTGGATTTCAAAGCTTGAACAAGATCTTGATGAACAAAGTACTTGAGCTTCTTCCTCTCTCTAGAACACTCTCCCTTCTCTCTTAAAATGACAGATTTTTTCTCCAAAATGAACTTCAATGGCTATACATTAAAGTTGGGTAGGATAAAATATTAGAAAGATTTGAAGCCCCGACGCAGATTTGAGATCGCATAACACGTATGGGGTCCGCAAAATAATCGCATAATTGAAGCTCCAAAATGAGGGTCGCATGTTTAGGTCAGCGGTGATTATGCGGCCCGCATACCTGTTCTGCGGTCACATAATGCACCGCAGAACAGGTCTGCGGTCGCATAATTCACTGCAGATTTCCTCAAATCTTGCCTCACACCTGCTTCACTCTACGGCCATTATGCGGTCCGCAAAGTGATTCTGCGACCACATAGTGGGCCGCAGAAATGTCCTCTTCTGCCAAAAATTTTCCTTTACTCCTCAGTGCATTGTTCAACCTAAAAGGTCCGAGCCGCGGCGAGCTTGCGAGCCACGAGAAATATCTACAACCTTTGTACTAATTAATCTACCTCGGCACTACAAAACCTTTCAACTTAAGTTTTAAAGCTTGGAACTAAGTGTTCCAAAACCTCACCGGACCCGAACCAATTACCCTGACAAGTCGAATAACACCGGTAAATCACAATTTGAGCAGTAAATGGGGATACGGGGTTGTAATACTCAAAACGATCGACCGGATCGTTACAAATTGGTAAATCACTGTTGGCTTGCCTGACGGTGGCATTAGGCGCCATCATGACCCATGGTGGATTTTGGATCGTGACACTGATTGTAACGACTCCAACGCTCTCACCAGACCTAAGAAAATATACCTGTCATGAAGAGAATAAATTTCTTCCTTCTTTCGAGTCATATAGAATTAATTTTAATATTTCAGCAAACTTAGCACTTTATGGAAAGTACTTTAGTCATGTAGTTGAAATCTTCTTCAACTAACTTTATGATCCATCCGTGGAGGAAGATGCAAGCTATTAATGGTTTAATGTAAAAATCTATCAACAAAATGAGATAACTTCACACTCACATGAATTCAAGATTGCTCGTCGCACATCAAAGCTTCACTCTCACATCAATTATAGATAGCTTAATGGAGAAATATATCAACCAAGAATGCAAAACAATTCTTCGACTACATATAAAACCAACCTAACAGTGAAATGGGTCAAAAAATAAACAACACTGGCTCATAGCCTAATTAAGTAAAAAATCAATGGAGCTTTAAAACTCTGCGGACTATCTTACGTATCTATATAAGAAAATTTTAACAACTGAAAGAACCATGAACTGATTCAAATATCTTGTCCATAGCAAATAAAAATACCAAACTAACTAAACAGGAAAAGTTCAATACCAAGAAAAACATGAAATGATTCAAACATCTTGTTCACAACTAATAAAACTAATAAACTAACTAATCAGACAGTTCTTAGTTTCTCCAACTGTTATATATGCAAACAGCTTATGCTATCTTCTTCTTTTTAAATACTCCCTTTATCTTATTTTCCGATAATTGTGCATTCGAATCTTCTTCAACCACTGTTGCAGGATTAGTTATACCTATCTTGGCAGGTGTATTTGCAACATCGATCAACTCATTATCTTCGGTGGAATCCTATATATTTAAAACACAAAAACTTGTGAAAATCAATACTTAATCTATAGTTCTTGTTGCTTTATTATTTTATAACCTGCAAATCATTAAATTAAAAGAATGAATTATGTAAAATAATATTTATAATGAGTTGTAAAATCACCGTGATTTCGTTATCTTCATGATTGACTTCGTTGTTATTGAAATATGGATCCTACAAAAGTATGTGTATCATAATTAAAATTTAATGCAATCACAAATAGGAGAACTGAGAAAAATTGAGTATAGAAACATACTTTGAACGTCTCTTCTTGTGGAGAAGGAATATATTTCTTTATAATTTCCTCGTCGTCAGTAAGCGTAATAACTTTTAAGACTTCATCTTTATTCTGATTGTTGGAACTCTTAACCTCAACTTTAAACATGCACCTATTTTCAACAATATTTTCTATCTCAATTGGACATGAAGAGTCGTCTGCTGCACCAGATGTCTAACAAAAAGACATAATGACTGTGGTTAATAGAAGCTACAACAACCAAAGTAAAAAATAAATATAATATGGTGTATGCATTTTGTTTGTTCCTTATTAGAATGGATTAAATTGTTAAAAAGATGATGCTTCAATTCTCATAGTAAGTATGTTAGTAAGCATAAGTTAATACGAGGAATAATACACTAAATAAAGCTATTAATATAAAAAGACTAAAGTAGAAGATGGGAAACTAAAATGAAAGCGTTTTTCTGATGCAAAATGCCTCTTCGTTCATTAATACTTGCTGAATTTTGCGCTGTTAGTGCTGCCGCCAAACTCCAACCATTTTAATAATATTTTGTAACCTCAAATTCAGCACCATCGTCATCAGAGATTGAACCATTTTTTCTTGTTTTGTTTGTTAATCATTGTCTTATAAAGATTGAATAGCTAGTGTTAATGTCAAAATTATTCTAGCTTTCATACAACACTCGTAAACAAAAGTAAATTTAGTGTCTATATTGCTTTTTAAGTGTTTAACTGAAAAAGAACAAACTCAAATTTTAAAGAACTTCAAAACAAAGTGGAACTTTAGCGATAAGCTAAAAATACAGAACTATTAAAAACATAACTTAACTTTTTTAATTATTAACTACAACTATCTTAACTTTAGCGAAACTCAGGACACCTAAAAACAAAGAACTATTACCATCCTTTCAAAGTTTAAACTTATCAAACCTCTCAAGTAAATCTAATAAGAGCAAAGGCATACAAATTTAGCAATATGCTTATTTGACATTTAAAAATTATATCTTAATGACTTTGTAACTTAAACTTAAAAGAACTTTGACATTATTAGTTAACCTAAAGGTCTTTCAAGTATATCAGTCCTCACATACATATACACACAAAGTCAACTACCCCACAAATAAGACGGATAGGAGATGCAGGGGAATGGATCATGTACCACTTCTATCAACGTTGATGGTCTTATTTTTCTAAGCAATTGTACCTCAAGTACCACATCCTTTAAATTATTTGCCGACTTTTCGATAATCTTAGTTGCATCCTTATCCCACAACAGCATAGAAATTGTACCGGTGCAATCCATCACCTTAACTTGTAGCCTGTACCCGGAAAGAGTTTGTGTTTTTAAATTTTTAATCTTTAATAATAGTAAAAAAAAACTATAAATTATAGTCATACCTATGAGTGGCAGATTGAATCTGCTCGCATTTTTTACAATAGAATTTCCCCCCTCTTTCTCTACTTTCTTTGCGCAATTTTTGCATGCTAAATAATACAATCCACAGTCTAATTCTACGTGTACAATAGTTGATACAATCTAAACCATTCAGAATAGTTCGGGGTGTTTGATGAACAGAAACAGGAGGGAAGATGGAGCAATGATGGTTTCGAGCTCGAGGAGGGCCAATGGACATTCAACCAATCATATATGCTTCCTAAGGCTCCACAACACTATTATCCCTATCAAGATGTTGCTTATGCCGTGGCATTGCCTCCCTATACGGTGATGAATGCACAATCTTACACATGGCCACAACATTATACACAAAATCGAGCTCCACCTCCCGGAAATGCATGTCCCTACCAAGCTCCATATAATCCTCAACAAAATGTTCACCAATACAATCCTCGTCCAAGAGAGCCTCCCAGGAGAAATCAGTTCACCCCTATTGGTGAATCATTTTCAAGTTTTTTCTAAAAGCTAAACATGCTAGGTCTGTTGCAGCTAATGCTTCTGAACCGGTCGAACCCCGAGTCCCTCCCCCCTCCCTCCCCCCGCACTGAGCTGATGCCAGATGAGAATACCACTTCTGGAGCAGTGGGACACGATACTGAGGACTGTTGGTGTAACGACCCGACCGGTCATTTTGAGTATTACAACCCTGTTCCCCCATTTACTGCTCAATTTATGCTTTACAGCTTGTAGGTGACTCGTCGGGGTGATTGGTTTGGGTCCGGTGAGGTTTTGGAATGAATTAGAACACTTAGTTCCAAGGTTTAAAGCTTAAGTTAAAATAGTGACTGGATGTCTATCCCGGAATAGAGTTTTGATGATTCCAATAGCTTTGTATGGTTATTTTTGACTTAGGAGCATATCTGAAAAGTTATTTGGAAGCCCGTAGTTAAATTAGGCTTGAAATGGCTAAAAAGAAATTTAAGTTTGGAAGTTTGACCGGGGAGTTAAATTTTTAATATCGGGGTCGGAATCCAGTTTTGAAAATTTAAATAGGTCCATTATGTCATTTATGACTTGTGTGCAAAATTTGAGGTCAATCAGACTTGATTTGATAGGTTTCAGCGTCGAATATAGAAGTTGGAATTCGTTAGTTTTTGTTAAGCTTGAATTGGGGTGTGATTTGTGATTTTAGCACTTTATTTATGTGATTTGAGGTTTTGACTAAGTTCGTATGATATTTTAGGACTTGTTAGTGTATTTAGTTGAGATCCCGGGGGCCTCTGGTGAGTTTCGGATGGTTAATAGATCGAAAATTGGACTTACAACTACTGGAATTTTCGGATGCTTGTATCTAGTTTCCTTATTTGCGTTCGTGAGGGGAGTCTCGCATTCACGAAGAGGAAATTTGGACTGGCCCATTTTGTGCTTCGCATTCGCGACCAGGGGCATGCGTTCGCCAAGGGTCAAGGGGCAAAGCTTCGCGTTCGCGACCGGAGGCACACGTTTGCAAAGGGTCGAGGGGAAAAGCTTCGCGTTCGCGGCCGGGGGCACGCCTTCACGAAAGGGAAAGCCGGCCTAGGAGAAATTGTTCTTCGCGTTCTCGAGACCAGGCTCGCGTTCGCGAAGGAGAAAATCTGGGCAACACAAGAATGTGCTTCGTGAACGCGAGGGAGCTGTCGCGTTCGCGAAGAACAGAGGCCTGGGCAGAAAGTTTAAGTTCTAAAAATGGGTTAAGTTTTCTTAACTCAATATTGGTCAAATTACCCGAATCCATGGCTGTTTTTAACATTTAATGGGTGAATTAAGTTAGAAAGTTTAGAAAACCTTCTTGGTTTAATTTGAAGATTTGAGGGTCGAGTTGATGTCGGAATTAGGTGAAATTGGTATGGTTAGACTCGTGGTTAAAGGAGCTTTCGGATTTTGTAACTTTTGTCGGGTTCCGAGATGTGGGCCCCATGGGCAATGTTTGGGTGAAATTTCGGATTTTGATGGAAAATTTATATTTTCATATAGAATTAATTCCTATAAGTTTTATTGACTTAATCGGATTATTTGTGGTTAGATTTGAGGCGTTTGGAGGACGATACGCGAGGAAAAGGCATTGCAGTCTAAAGAATTACACGGTTTGAGGTAAGTAACAGTTCTAAATTTGGTCCTAAGGGTATGAAACCCCAAATTATTTGTTATGTGATCGGTTTTGAGGTGACGCACATGCTAGGTGACGGGCTTGTAGGCGTGCACCGTAGAAATTATGACTTGGTCAAATTCCATGGAACTATGTAGTTGAATAATCTGTTGTTATCTGTACATTCTCCATGTAGTAGAGAAATTGAATCACAAATCATGTTTAGATTATGTATTGGCACTGTAGGGACCCACAAAGGCCGTGTACATGTTGAATAATCTGCTAAATTATTGTTTTGTACTCAGTCACAGTTTACTTGTTTATTTTATCTCAGTCTCTATTGTTCATTATTGATGCATCATATCATTGTTGTTTGGGCTGATTTTCATGATTATTGAGAGCCCGAAAGTCTGGAGAGCTTTATGACTGAGTGAGGCCGAGGGCGTGATTGTGAGATATTATAATATAACATGTTCGTTGTCCGTGCAACACGTGAATTGTCTGTGCGGATCCAGATTTTATACTATAGCACGTGAGTTGTCCGTGCATCACATGAGTTATCCGTATGGATCCAGATATTATGCTATAGCACATGAGTTGTCCATTCAGCATGAGAGTTGTTCATGCAAATCCACATATTGATACTATAGCACGTGAGTTGTCCGTGCAGTACGTGAGGTGTCTGTACGGATTATAGCGCTTGGGCTGAAGGAGCCCCTCCGGAGTCTGTACACACCCCCAGTGAGCGCATGTATTATGATGACCCAAAAATGTCATCTTTAATTTAAACATTTATTTATGTGTTCTATGAAGATGTTGAGAGCTTACCTGCTATGAGTTACGTATCACCCGAATAGTCGATATTAATAGAGTTCCGTTTCTAGTAATATATTGCTTATGAGGTCACTGTTAGTATTATTTGCATGTTGTGTTACGTTGATTGGATTATGTATGTGTAGTTAGGATTGGTTTCTGGGATTATCTGAAAGGTGGATAGGCCCAGTTACAAAGGAAACTCTAGTGAAAGTTTTGGAAATTTTGGGAGTTAGTAAAAAATCGGGAAATTGAATTGGGTGAAAGAAAAGATAAGTTATGTTATGTGTTTGGGGGTGGACTCTACTTCTCATTTGAGGACTATTAATATTATGGATATAAATTGGATATGATAATAATTGTACGAGGCATATTATAAGTGATGTGGGGTGTAAGGAGAGGTGTAAGCCTAAGACAAGTTGGAAAATTTCATAAAAGATTAAAGTTTCAAATGAGTACGCACAAGACAAAACTTTGGATAGGAATATATATATATATATATATATATA
>AWOL01S0001497.1:268573-288308 GCA_000715115.1 Nicotiana otophora
CCACTTCCACTCTGGGATCTCTAACCTCTGAAGTAATCCACCCTGCCTCTAGTGCTCATATTTGACCTGCTGATAGTTGAGACACTTGGCCATAAACCCAACTATATCCTTCTTCATCCTCCTCCACCAGTAGTGCTATCTCAAATCCTGGTACATCTTTACGGAACCGGGATGAATGGAGTACCGCGAGCTGTAGGCCTTCTTGAGAATCAACTCCCGAAGCCCATCTACATTGGGCACATAGATCCGGCCCTACATCCTTATCACACCGTCATCACCAATAGTCATATCTCTGGCATCACCTTGCTGAACCCTGTCCTGTAGAACTAGAAGATGAGGATCATCATACTGGCGCTCCCATATATGGTCATAAAGAGAAGACCGAGCAACCACACAAGCTAATACCCGACCAGACTCTGAAATATCCAATCTCACGAACTGACTGGCTAAGGCCTAAACATCCAAGGCTAAGGGCCTCTCAGCTGCCGGAAGATATGACAAACTCCCCAAACTCTCTGCCCGATGACTCAAGGCGTCGGCCACTACATTGGCCTTCCCCGGGTGGTATAATATAGCGATATCATAGTCTTTAAGTAGCTACAACCACCTCAGCTGATGCAAATTAAAGTCCTTCTGCCTGAACAAGTGCTGCAAACTCCAGTGATCAGTGTAAATCTCACAGGGAACATCATACAAATAATGACGCCAGATCTTCAGGGCGTGAACAATAGCCGCTAACTCGAGATCATGAACCGGATAATTCTTCTCATGCACCTTCAACTGTCTAGATGCGTAGGCAATCACCCTACCATCCTGCATCAATACTTCTCCAAGGCCAATCCTCGAGGCATCACAAGAGATAGTGTAGGACCCCGAACCTGTAGGTAATACTAATACTGGGGCGGTAGTCAAAGCTGTCTTGAGCTTCTAAAAGCTCTCCTCACACTCCTTGGTCCACCTGAACGGAGCACCCTTCTGGGTCAGCCTGGTCATAGATGCTGCAATGGATGAAAATCCCCCCATAAAGCGACGGTAATACCCCGCTAAACCAAGGAAACTGTGGATCTTCGTAGCTGATGACGGTTTGGGCCAACTCTACACTTCCTCCACCTTCTTTGGATCTACCTTGATCCCATCACAAGACACTATTTGGCCCAAGAATGCCACTGAAACAAGCTAGAATCCACACTTATAAAATTTTGTATACAATTTCTTCTCCCTCAAAGTCTGAAGCACGATCCTCAAGTGCTGCTCATGATCTTCCCAAGACCGAATATATACCAGGATGTCATCAATAAACACAATGATGAAAGAATCAAGATAAGGCTGGAACACACTGTGCATCAAATGCATAAAGGCTGCTGGGGCATTGATCAGCCCAAATGACACGAGAAGAAACCCATAGTGACCATATCTGGTGCTGAAAGTAGTCTTCGGGATATCCGACTCCCGAATCTTCAACTGATGATAACCTGAACGTAAGTCAATCTTGGAAAACACTGTGGCACCCTATAACTGATCAAATAAGTTATCAATACGAGGCAATAGATACTTGTTCTTCACTGTGATTTTGTTCAACAGGCGGTAATCAATACGCATCCGCATAGAACTATACTTCTTCTTCACAAATAAGACAAGAGCACCCCAAGATGACACACTGGGCCGAATGAAGCCCTTATCAAGCAACTCCTGTAACTGCTCCTTCAACTCCTTTAATTCAGGATGAGCCATACGATATGGAGGAATAGAGATGGGCTGAGTGCCCGGCAACAAATCAATGCCAAAATCAATATCTCTGTCGGGCGGCATGCCTGGAAGATCAGCTGGAAACACATCTTGAAAGTCCCTCACTACTATAACTGACTAAACTGTATGGGTATCAATACTGACATCTCTCACATAGGCCAAATACACATGACACCCCTTCGCAACCATTCGTTGAGCCTTAAGAAGTGAAATAACCCTACGGGGAGTATACTCTAAGGTACCTCTCCACTCTAATCTCGGCAAGCCTAGCATAACAGTGTCACGGTCTTAGCATGAAAATCAAGAATAGAATAATGGGGCGACAACCAGTCCATGCCCAAGATAACATCAAAATCTACCATACTGAGTAATAACAAATCGGCTCTGGTCTCAAAACCACTAAGAGCAATCAAACACGACCGATATACGCGGTCCACAATGAGAGAATCTCCCACAGAAGTAGATACATAAACAAGGGAACTCAATGAATCTCAAGATATCCACAAATGTGGAGAAAAATAAGAAGACACATATGAATACGTAGAGCCTGGTCAAATAATACTGATGCATCCCTATGACAGACAGGACCGATACCTGTGATGACTGAATTTCAAGCAATGACTCTAAACGGGCTGGAAAGGCATAGTACCTAGCCTAGCCTCCCCCTCTAGGGCGACTGCGACCTCCCCGACCTTCACCTCGAGCTGGCTGAGGAGGTGGGGGGCAACTGGTGCTAGAAGAATGGCCAGAGGACCCGGTGGAGCACGTGGAGGCTAATAAGTTTGTGAAGGTGTACCCCTCCTGGCTCTGGGGCAATCTCTAACCATGTGACGAGTGTCACCACACTCAAAACAACCTCTCGCAGGACGCGACGGCTGAGACTGACTTGGACCTGGCCTGCTGGACTGGCCGGTAATAGTACCTCGAGTAGGAGGCATACTGGATACTGGTGGTGCATAATAGGGATCCTGAGGTCTAGGAGGAGCTGGAACACCGCTGGCTGCTGGAAGAGTTGAATGAACAAGGCGACTCACAAAACCCCTACCATAGCGTGCTGCTGGTGCATGAGCTCCTGAATAATGACCAGTTGCTCGAGACCTCTTGGCCTCTCTCTCCTCTCTATCCCGGGAAAACATGCCCTCCACTCTCCTGGCAATGCTCATTGCCTACTGATAAGTGATGTCCATCTCCAACTCCCTGGCCATACTGGTCCGAATATTGGGGTGGAGTCCCTCAATGAAGGGACGAACCCTCTCTCTGACTGTAGCAATCAGAGCCGGTGCATGGCGAGCTAACTCACTGAAACAGACTGCATACTCCGACACAGTCATAGCACTCTGACGCAACTGCTCAAACTCTGTGCGCCAAGCATCCCTGAGGCTCTGAGGAACATACTCACGTAAGAACATCTCTGAAAGCTGAGTCCAAGTGAGTGAGGCTGCCTCGTCCGGACTACTCAGATCATAGGCACGCCACCACTAATATGTTTCTCCCCTCAGCTAGAAAGCGGTGAACGAAACCCCACTCGTCTCCACAATGCCCATAGTGCGGAGAATACGATGACACTCCTCAAGAAAACCCAGAGCATCATCTGAATCTAGTCCGCTGAAAGTAGGCGGGTGGTACTTCTTGTACCTGTCAAGTCTGAGTTGCTCTGCCTTAGAAGAAGCTACCCTGATCTCATGCTGAACCGGAGCCACTAGGGGCATAGGAATATACTCTGGGGCCTGATCAACCTGGACCCTCTGCTTAGGAGTGCGGGCTGTGGAAGTAAGTGCCCCTCCCCGACCTGAGATGTAGCGGGAGCTATCGAAAATAGTCCAGCCTGAGCCAGAGTGCTGAACATGCTCATGAACTGAGCTAAAGTCTCCTGGAGGGCTAGAGTAGCAATAGGGATCTCCGGTGCTGGCCCTCCAGCTGGAGCTGCTGGGGGATCCTCTGACGCAGCTCTCGCAGGTACTCGGGCTGCACCGCGTGGTCGTCCTTTACCCCGAACCCGGCCTCTAGCGGCTCTGGCAGGGGGCTCGGGTGCCTGATCATCGGTCCTCCCAGTACGGGTCCTCACCATATGTGAGAAAGAATAGAATAAAATCTTAGAATTTTTGGTGTCAATAACTTGCACGACAAGGAAATCAAAGAAATATGATTGTTCTTAATAGTTACATAGCCTCCCGAAGATTAGTACAGACGTCTCCGCAGCGATCCGCGAGACTCTAATATACCGGCTTGTGACTCGTGACTCCTATGAACCTAGTGCTCTGATACAAACTTGTCACGACCCAAATTAACCCTCTGTAAGGTGTCGTGATGGCACCTAGTCTTTACAACTAGGTAAGCCAAATATTACAAAACAATATAAAGAAAACACAACATGTTTAAAGATCAGCAGCATATTGTGAATAGCCAAGAGTAGTACCACTCAGCATATACAAAATAATTTCCCAAGACCCAGAATATCACTAAGTCACAAGCTGTTATAATCTATGTAGCTCTATACAAAGGTCCTGAGATAATAAAGAAAGTCTCTAGGCGAGGGAGTAGAAGGGGACTCCGAAGATCTGCAGACGCAAGCAGTAGTACCTTGAAGTCTCCTAAAGTTAGCAACACGCATTAACCCCGAGGTTGATAGCTCGCACCTAGATTTGCACACAAAAACATGTGTAGGGAAGGGCATGAGTATACCACAATGGTACCCAGGAAGTGCCAAGCCTAACCTCGGTCGAGTAGTGATGAGGTGAGGTCAAGGCCCTACCGGAGTAAATATAATAAATTAAACAGTAAAAGATATAAGTAAAATTTACGGTAACAAAGTTAAAGAAATTCTCAAAATTTAAACAGTTAAGGGAGCCCCTGGCTTAGAACAAGGTAAACATAGTAGGAAATCTCCCGGGATACCGTCTCGTAGTTCCGAATGAATATGCAGTACAAGGGGATCTCCCGGAATATGTCTGTAGTCCCAAAGTAAATATGAAGTGCTGGGAGATCTCCCGGAATTCGTCCACAGTCCCAAAGTAAATATGCAGTGCTGGGAGATCTCCCGAAATACGTCTGTAGTCCCAAAATAAATATGCAAGACAGGGGGATCTCCCGGAATACGTCCGCAGTCCCAATTTAAATATGCAACGCAAGATGAAATGGAAGGTATGGCATCGAGTTATATGGTTTATACTGAACACAGAGAAGGAAAATAGGGACTTAACTTAGCATGGCACATAGAATGTCAAATAGGTAGTTAAAACACGTAAGCATGCTCCTCTAATCTAAGCTAAACAATTAAACGTATTAGTGCAATTTAATAAGGGAAAACAGTTTATGATTTAGAAAGGAAAAACGGGATTTTTGCAATAATAGCCCATGTACGTACTCGCCACCTCACGTACACGGCGCCCACACATCAATTAATATCAAACAGCTTAAGGGAAAAGTCCCTAACACAAGGTTAAGCAAGCCACTTACCTCGAACCGCTTAAATCAACTCGATATCACGTTCTTGCCACGAGTATCCAACTCCAAATGGCCCGAATCTATTCAAATTAATTGAATAATGTAAATATAACTACAAGTAACTAATTTAGCTAATTACTTCGAAGCTAAAGCGTGAAATTAGGAAAAACGCCCAAGAAGTCTCCCCGGTCCCACGCCTCAAAATCGGGTAAAAATTACAAATTATGAACCCTCATTCACTCACGAGTTCACTCGAACAAAAATCATCTAAATTCGACGTCAAATTCTCATTCAAATCTAAGATTTTCAATTGGGGAACCTTTTCCCCCATTTCCAAACTTCTATCCTCAATTTCTTTACTTAGACGAGGAAAACAATAATAGATTAATGTATTATGATCAAAATAGAGTTAAAATTAGTTACCAAATAGTTCTCCTTCAAAATCCCTCGAGCAATCGTCTCCCACCGAGCTCTAAATCGAATTTTGTGTTATGAAATTTCAATCCCTCGAAATCTTCTTTTCTTAGCAGCGATTTCCGCACCTGCGCGCATGAGGCCACATCTGCGGTCACGCACCTGTGGAAAATTAAAGCAGGTGTGAAGGTCACTTATCTAGGCTGGGTACGCACCTGTGCGCTTGAGTCCACACCTGCGGATGCGCTTCTGCGCTCAATCGTCCGCTTCTGCGGAACCTTGGGTCCTTCTCACCTCCGCATATGCGACTGCCCTTCAGTAGATGCGGCTCCGCTCCTGTAGCTTACTCGTCGCATCTGCGACCATTGACTCCCTGGCCTAAAAGCGCACATGCGGACTCCCCACCACAGGTGCAAAAACACCAGAACCAGCAACTCAAAAATTCCTCTAAGTCCAAGCTTTCACCCGTTAAGCATCCGAAACACACCCGAGGCCACCGGGACCTCAACCAAACATACCAACCAATCTTAAAACAGCATACGAACTTAGTCGAGCCTTCAAACTACATCGAACACCAACAAAATCATGAATTAAGCACGGATTCAAGCCTAAGGATTTAAAATTTTCCAAATTCTACAAACGACGTCGAACCATATCAAATCTAGTCCGAATGACCTCAAACTTTACACACATGTCACAAATGACACTACTAGCCTACATCCACTTTCAGAATTCCATTGCGAGCTCGATATAAAATTTTTCACTATCGGCCGAAATCGCCGAAAAACTAACTTTTGCCAGTTCAAGCCTAAATCTACTACAGTCCTACAAAACACATTTCGGACGCGCTCCTAACCCCAAAATCACTCAACGGAGCTAACGGAGTCAACAGACTTCCATTCCGGATCCGTATTCATATAGTTCTAACTACGATCCAAAATCTAAGGCTTAAACTCACAATTAGGGGCTAAGTGTCCCAAAACTCTCTGAATTCCATAACCAATTACTCCGACAAGTCCCAAAAGCAGAAAAAAATATGGAAAAAGCAGATATTAGGGATGAGGCCTCTAATTCTCAAAATGACCAGCCGGGTCGTTACAAATTGATAAATTAGAAATTATTTGAATTGAAGGAAATTAATTAATATATTGAGAATTGTTGCATTTGAAGGAATTTGATTATTTCTGCTTGTTAAATAAATTATTATAAATTCTGTGAATCATGCTGATTTAGATATTCTAGTTGTATTTCAATTATAATTATTGACCCATAGTGAATGTCAAAGTCGACCATCTCGTCTCTACCACTTCGAGATTAGGCTTGATACTTACTGGGTACACATTGCTTACGTACTCATACTACACTTGCTGAACCTTTTATGCAGGACCTGAGGCAAGTACTAGTGGGGGACCTATCATCTTACACTCACGTTATCCAGGGGCATAGTAGTGAGCTGCCTTTCTGAGCCATTCTGCAGCTACTAGTATCTCTCTTTGTACTTTTTATTCTGTCTATTTTTATTTCAGACAGTATTAGAAGTTTTGTATAATCTACTAGATGCTCATATACTTGTGACACCAGGTCTTCGCACACACATTGGTAGAATTTGGTATTTATAATTTTCTCGGATTTAAATTTTATCGATATATGTTTAATTTATTAGTTGGCTTGACTAGCTATAGTGTTGGGCGCCATCACGACCTATAGGTGGAACTGGGTCATGACAACAACACTATCTGTAAAGTTAATAAGAATTCTGAAAAGATTATAGCAGAAATGATAATAGCTGATTTTACTGGTCAATTTAAAGGTTGGTGGGATAATTATCTTACTGATGGCCAAAGACATCTGATTATGAATTCAGTTAAACAGGAAGTTGGACAAGATGTCCAGAATATTGTTTATAGTTTAATCATGAACATTATAGAACATTTCTCTGGAAGATGGTCTGATAATAGTGAAACTATTAGGACTATGCTTCAAAATCTTAGGTGTAAAACCTTAACATCCTTTAGGTGGTATAAAGATGTTTTTCTTTCTAGAGTCATGGAATTACCAGAGTGTAATAGCACTCACTGAAAGTCTAAATTTATTGATGGATTCCCTCCACTTTTTGTTGAAAGGGTTAGAAAGACCCATAGAGGAACAACAATGAGTTTTGATTATAATCAATATTCATAGGGTAAACTATTTAGTGTGTGCACTCAAGAAAGTTTAGCTTTATGTAATGAGATTAAGCTAAATCAAGAAATTAAGAGACAATATCTTAATGAGAGACAACAATTAGGAGAATTTTGTGAATAGTTTGCTATTGATATTCCTGCAAAGAAAAAACATTCGCATAAGAAAAAAGAATTTCATAAAAAGAAAAAAGGTTCTTCTGAAAAACGGTTTGAAAAAACTAAAAGAAGAAAAGATTTTCATAAAGCAAAAAAGGATTTTATAAAAGGAAAAAACCCTCAAGCCTGTTATAAGTGTGGTAGAGTAGGTCATTATGCTAAAGACTGTAAAGTCAAAGATAAAATCAAGAGTATTGACTTAGATGATAGCATCAAAGATTCTTTGTATAAGATTTTATTAAATTCCTCTCCGGATAATAGTCCTAAAAAAAGTGATAAAGAATCATCTATTGATGAAGACTTACGAGTCCTTCAAGAAGAGAATTATATCTCCTCTTCTAAAAATGAGCAAGGGCCATGTGATGAGGGACAGTGCTCAAAGCAATGTTGTAACACTGATGATGACCTTTATAATATTTATTCTCAATTCAAAGACATGAATGTTAATGTCTTAACCAATGATAGTATTATAGAACTATTAAGGGTTATTAAGGATCCTGAACTAAGATCCCAGATCTTAGATAAGATACCTACAACTTCAGAAGTAGGTACAAGAATAGAAGAAAATTCTTCTATAGAGATTCCATCTCGAAAAGGACCTTTTATTATGTCAGATATTAAGAAGATGATTAGAGAGAAATCTTTGCCTGATAGACTGACTAATGTCCAAGATTTAGGAATAGATTAATAATCTCAAAAAATAAATCTCAGAGTTAAAGGCTTCTAATGTAGCCTTAGACAAAAGAGTTTTTAAAATAGAAAACTTTGTCCTTGAGAAAGAATTCAGTATTGATATTACTGAAAACGTAGACGATATAGAAACATCAACAGATAAATTACTAGGAGCTATTAATTATGCAGATGATGAATTTTTGCAAAAACTCTAATATTTTACTACTCAATTTTTTTTAATAAAAATAACTCTTTTAATTGATTATAATTTTAAAAGAGATTTTACTGCTTTATTTGATAGTGGAGCAGATTTGACTTGTATAAAATAAGGAGTAATACCTTCAAGATATTTTTATAAAATAACTCATAGATTAAACAATGCTAGTGGTGGTCAAATGGGTATTTCTTATAAACTACCTAAAGCTTATATTTGTCAAAACGATGTTTGTATTCCTGAAAGCTTTATTTTGGTAAAAGATATCCATCAAGATGTTATATTAGGGGTAACGTTATTTCATAAAATAATGCCTCTTATGAATTGGAATAATAAAAGTTTTTCAGGAACTTTTAATGGTAAAAAAATTACTTTTGAGTTTATAACTCAGCCAATTCAAAGATTATTGAACGAAATTATTTCTAATAATATTTCGGCAAAAGTCAAACAAATTGATTTTTTTTAAAATGAAATTTGTTCTCTGACTATTGAACAGGATTTAAAAAATCCTAAACTAGTTAACAAAATTGATTTATTAAAAAATCAGTTTTCTTTACAAATGAGTGGTGATCATCCAAATCAGTTTTGGAATAGAAATAAATATATTGTTAGTCTTCCCTATGAAAAAGACTTCTCAGAGGATAACATCCCTATCAAGGCTAGGCCTTGCCAGATGAATTCTGAATATTTAGAATTATGTAAAAAGGAAATTAATTCCTTACAGCAAAAGGGTTTAATAAGACCCTCAAAGTCCAAATAGTCTTGTACTACTTTCTATATTAATAAACATGCTGAATAGGAACGAGGAGTTCCTAGACTAGTAATCAATTATAAACACCTTAATAAGGTTTTGAAATGGATCAGGTATCCTATTCCTAATAAAAATAAATTATTAGATAGGTTACATGATGCTATTATATTTTCTAAATTCGATTTAAAAGCATGATATTGGCAAATTCAGATATCTGAAAATGATAAATACAAAACTGCTTTTAATGTTCCAATAGATCAATACGAATGAAATGTTATGCATTTTGGTTTAAAAATTGCCCGTTCTGAATTTCAGAAAATTATGAATGATATTTTCATCCCTTATACATATTTTATAATTGACTATATAGATGATATTCTGGTATTTTCAAAAAATATCGAATTACATTTTAATCATCTTGATCTATTTAGAAAAATCATTATTCAGAATGGTTTAGTAATATACAACAACAACAACAACAACCCAGTATAATCCCACTAGTGGGGTCTGGGGAGGGTAGTGTGTACGCAGACCTTCCCCCTACCCTGGGGTAGAGAGGTTGTTTCCAATAGACCCTCGGCATCCTTCCTTCCAAGAACTCCCACCTTGCTCTTGGGGTGACTCGAACTCACAACCTCTTGGTTGGAAGTGGAGGGAGCTTACCATCCGAGTAATATCTAAACCAAAAATGTCCCTTTTCCAAATTAATATTAGATTTCTTGGTCATAATATTGAAAAAGGTAGAATTATTCCTATTAATAGAAGCATTGAATTTGCTTCCAAATTCCCTCATATAATTACTGATAAAACTCAACTTCAGAGATTTTTAGAAAGTCTAATTTATATTTCTTCATTTATACAGGATATTGCTAAAGATACTGCTCTTCTTTATAATAGGCTAAAGAAGAATCCTAAACCATGGACTGATAGTCACACATAATCAGTCAAAAGAATTAAACAGAAGGTTAATAATCTCCTATTTTTAACTCTTGCTAACCCAAGTTGGGCAAAGGTAGTAGAAGCTGATGCGTCAGACATTGGGTATGGTGGAATATTACAAGGTATTACAGGATCGCTTCCAATAGAGCTTCGGGATTAAATTACAAGAACACCAACCCTGGCTAGTTACAATCTCAACAGTAGACCCTAAACCACGGTCCTCCTCACAACCCTTTCGCGCCTATCCATCGACTTAAGGGGTCAACTGAGGACCACTGGTTATGTTTCCACAACCAGGGTTTACTGTCAAAATTAGTAACTGCCTGGAATCTATTGTTCTTAACTGTAGAACTCCATCAGGATTGATACAGTAATTCTTAATAACGAAGAATGCCAACAAAGTTGACTAGTATGACTAAGTTTAACACTTAAGTATTTAGCCTATCATTTAGGCTAAATGAGTAATTATATTATATATAATATGAGAACAAAAGAAAAACTTGAGACTGCCGGATTGTGGCCAAGTGACCTTTTTGATTTTTTATTACCAAAATAACATCTTTACAAAGAGAGAGAGACAGAGATTTACAAGAGGATTCTAGAGGTAGGGCTATCTTAGAGAGAGGGAAGAGCGTTTGGCTGAAGCCTTCCTTCCTAAATAACTTATGACTATTTATATAATAGAGTCTCTAACTAAAAAAAAAATCAAAAAGCTAAAAGGCCGACAAATGACCGACAAAGAAAAAGAAAAAGAAAGATATTAATCAACTTTTTAAAAGTTGATTCCTCTAGTCCCATCTGCTTTATTAAAGTTTTGGGTCTCATGACTTTATCAAAGTTTTCTGTTTTTATTACCACCAATAATTCACCGGTGGGGTCTTCAGTTTTTTTCATACTTTGTCTTTTCCTTTATTACTTTTACTGGTGGAAGATTCTTCTGCATGCTTCTAGAGCTGCTGCAGAAACTTTTCTACATCTTGAAGATTTACTTCTGTCTCTTCTTCTTCTTGAGACTCCCCTGCTATGACCTCTTCGGTTTCCATGGTATGACCGGTTGATGCTATTGAAATATCATTTGGGATTTCTATTTCCAGATTCTTCATTAAATCTTTCTTCACTTCTTGCATATAAGAAGCCAACATTTCCGAGTTTGTCATGGTTTCTTTCTTCATTTGCAGTTGTCTGGCTAACTGTTTGAAAGGACTTAAATCTTCTAAAAATTTTGTATTATTTTCCTTTTGGATATTATAATTGTCCAAAGCTTGCTGGATATTATCTAAAATTTCTTGGCCAAACATTTTGCCTTGGGGATTGTTTTGGAGTAATTTGGTCTAGAATTTTGTATAAAAAATTATATTTAAGCAAGGAAGCCCTTCTGTAATATGACTAACTTCTACATCCCATTTTAGGATCCATGTGATTGAAAATTCTATAAAGAAATACATTGTTGCCATTCCTAGGAAGAATATATCTTCTTTTTGCAGATTAATAATTTTTGGAGATATTTCTACCCATTGAGTATATAAACTCCTGAATTGTTCCGGTATTATTTTCACAAATGGACCATATAAAATCCACCAATTATTGAACCAATTTGGGATTTTTTGTTCATATATATTTGAACAGAGTTTTATAAACCAAGAATGCTTTCTATTAGAATTTTCATATAAAAGGACTTTATTAAAGCCTTCCACATAATCCCAATAATTAAATTTTATTGGAACCTTTTGTTCCGTATGGATATAATCCTTTTATTTAAAAGTACTGATTCCCCATTCTTCTGGAACTATAATCCTTTTTACTATAATTTTTGAGAAGTTATAAACGCCTTTTGTATTAGCTGGGTAAAAATATAGAATTTTAACTGAACTGTAACGACCCGGCCAGTCGTTTTAAAAGTTGTAGCCCCATTCTCCTATTTACTGCTCATTCTGTATTTTATAACTGATATATGACTTGCCGGAGTAATTGGTTCGGGTCCGGTGAGATTTTAGAATGAATTGGAACACTTAGTTCCAAAGTTTTAAAGTTTAAGTTCAAATAGTGACCGGATGTCGAATTTTGAGGAAAACGGCCCCGAAATAGAATTTTAATGATTCCAACAGCTCCATATGGTGATTTTGGACTTAGGAGCGTGTTCGAAATTTTATTTGAAAGCCCGTAGTTAAATTAGGCTTGAAATGGCTAAAATAGGAATTTAAGTTTGAAAGTTTGACCGGGGAGTTGACTTTTTGATATCGAGATCGGAATTCAGTTCTCAAAATTTTAACAGCTCTGTTATGGGACTTATGTGCAAAATTTGAGGTCAATCGGACATGATTTGATAGGCTTCGACATCGAATGTAGAAGTTAGAAATTCTTAAGTTTCATTAAGCTTGAATTGGGGTGTGATTTATGATGTTTCGTGTTGTTTGATGTTATTTGAGGTTTCAAATAAGTTTGTATGATGTTTTAGGACTTGTTGGTGTATTTGGTTGAGGTCCCGAGGGCCTCGGGTGAGTTTCGGATGGTTAACGGATCAAAAGTTGGACTTAAAAGCTGCTGCAATTTTCTTCTGCTAGAAATGTAGAAATTGAAGCCCAGAAATCGAGCCCAGATATCGAGCCCAGGGTCGAAGGCTCAGGATCGAAGGCCCGGGTTCGAGGGCCATGATCGAAGGCCCAGGCTCGAGGGCCATGATCGAAGGCAGGCTCGAGGGCCATGATTGAAGGCCCATGTTACGACCCAAAATCTAACTAGTCGTGATGGCACCTAACCCAACCCGCTAGGTAAGCCAACTTTCAATTATTCAATTCCAATAATAATTATTAAAGCAATTTAAGTGAATAAAGATCTTAATCTTATACATCCCAAAGAACTGGTAGTACAAATCATGAGCTTCTAAGAATAGAGTATACAAAGCGAAAATGAAATAAATACATAGTCTGTTTGAATAATACATAAACAGAGCTTTTATAAATCTAAGGCTACCCTGAACAAGAGGCAGCTACAATAGGAACGCAGGTACATTTTCAAGTTTTGCAACCATCGAGCACAACAACAACAGCAACCAATATATGCACGCAATGTGTAGAAGTGTAGTATTAGTACAACCGACCCCATGTACTGAGTAAGTAACAAACCTAGCCGTAGGTTGAAAGTAGTGACGAGATTCTACCAAGGTCGGGTCCATAACCAATAGTCCACAACAGTCCATAATAACATAAAGCAAATAATACCAGAAGTAACTCGGAGATAAAATGCTCAGCCAAATAATGATTTCAAAAATAATAGTTCTTCCTTTCAAATACATCAGTGAAAACCCAAATCGTTTACCGAAATTTTAAAAAAATATGAATAAGTTTGAAAGCAATAATTTTCCCAAAATCCTTTAAATAATAAATAAAATATCTCATTTTCTTTCCAGATAACTAGTGTGAAACAAATGCATAACTATGCCCATCTGTCAACATGTGTGAGCAATCATGAATAATGTGATACCGTACAGCATGAGAAAAATATATCTCTATGCATGTATGTCATGTGTGCATGTCAATGCAATGTATCTCAGAGATTGTACTCACACTCTCAGAGTACTCAATCTCACTGTCTCGCATTCTCTCTCCTTATGCTCAGCATACTCAATCACTTAGCGCTATGCAATACCTGATGCGGCGTGCAGCCCGATCCCTGTTTATAGTCGACTGCGCTCACTGGTGGTGTGTACAAACTCATGAGGGGCTCCTACAGCCCAAGCGCTATAAGCACGGACAACTCACGTGCTATAATATTATATATGGATCCGCACGGACAACTAACGTGCTATAATAATATCTGGATCCGCAAGGCCAACTCACGTGCTGCACGGCCAACTCACGTGTTGCACGGCCAACTCACGTGCTGCATGGCCAACTCACGTGCAATAATATAATATATGGATCAACACGGCCAAATCAACTCTGGTCACCCACAAATAGATAAAAATCCCTCTGAAAAACCATAATGACTGAATCATAACACATTTTATCATCTGGCTAGCTTCGGCCACAACTTCACAGTCCACAACCATGAAACAATCTGCTCCTGAGAACTCCCAATATCTAAATCCATAGAACACGCGAATCACCATATTTGATTCCATCTCCACCGCCCGAATGCCTAATACCTCTCTCATACACGATCATCCCATGAGAAATACTTTAAAAGTTCTTCTGTGCCACTTGGAAAAATTTGAATATCAGCAGTCTATCAACCATGTGAGTACCGCAATACTAATTAAACATCAGTATGTCAAAATACAATGCGCCTTCTGAAATACACACCCTTCTCATACACCTAGTAGTAATCGTATTCATCTAGTCATTTGGAACAGCCCATGTTGTCTAAGAATTCATGACTGCCCAAACTTCGTTACCTTCTTTCAAGACTGAACTGCCACCTTGTACATGTAAATCTAACTTCCGCACAACACATAACATCTGTCTTGCCATCATGTTAAAAGCACAAGAATCTCATTATCAACTCTGGTCACCAGCAAATTACATATCCAGTTAGTTAGAAACCTTTATCTTGCTTCCTTCCAAGAGGAAATCACAATACACAACACGTTTTCCACACTAGTAGATAATATCCGGTTCAATCCATGGTGGAAACCATCAAGAACACTTTGAAATCCATTTTCACATAACCAATCTATTAAAACTAAATTCTTCTAACTCGACCAAACCACGTAGGTCACCAAAACCAAGAATATTGCCACCAAAACATCTATAGACCCTCACCACATCATAATTACCTCTATAAATACCACAACCGAAACACCCACTCTGAAAATACCTTATTTGAGTCTAAGGCCGTTTCATTCACCTTCCTGATACCGAAATAAAAATCCATAATGATGTACAAAAATGCCACAAGTCTCGACACCATCCAACTTAAATCTCAGATTTTAGCCATAAACAAATCCACCAAAAATTTTCAATTGTTACATATTAATCTCGAATCCATTAGAACTTTCTCGAGAGTCACCCCCTTTGTTCAAATCCACATTACACCGCCCAAATGGGCCAAAAGACATGTGCCCCATTAGCACAACAACACTCAAAGAAGTAACTCTACTTTAATACCACCTATCAAATTCATACTCCGTGCACACTACATCATTCACAAATAACAACTCACTCATCCCACGATTTTCATATACTCATAAGCGCAATATAACCCGCATCAAGGAATTTTCTTATTCGAGTCATCCTTGATCTCAACTTCTGTAAGTCATAACTAACCCACAAGTATGCCTCAAACCAAAATTAAAATTTAACACCTAACCATGAAATCAAATTGTCAATAGCAGACTCCCCCACTTGGCTCAAAGCCATAGATTAAAACATTTCATAACTCACAATACCAATACTCTCTTACTGCCATAATGCCACAGTCAGTCCAACAAAACTTCTCCCTAAGTTCATACAATGCCAACCATAAAAGTACCTTAATCATCCGCTAAGCTCGTATTCATCCTCTTGACACACAAGTCAACTTTCTCAACCAGATTCAGATTCAAATCTCCATCTATACGCCCCGTCGACAGAAAATAAACTCTCTACTCACATCATAAGGAATACACCTACGCAGATTACTCTACAGGGGATAACCCACCTGCTTAGCCTCAAACTGGTATCTTGTTATACACTTTCGCAGTCACAATTACTATGCAATCACTTAGTCTATCTGAATCCAAAATCATTAACCAGACACGAGAGTTTAATTTGTCCCAAAATTTAAACAATGTGAAAGATCCTTTGAAATATCCATACTCGAGGCTGTACGCCACATCAAAACGAAAATCAAGCACCCAATGGACGTCCTTTACACATCAAGGAAATACTTTTCGCCACACTCACATTATCTTAACACATACCGTAGTTACAGCATACTCATCATAAAGCGGTTTCACCGTTAATAGAGCCACTAATTTCCACTTGTAGGGACATTACCGGACATATGAGTCCAAATGTACAAGTTACAACTCAACCTACCGAGCTTAAGCTGCAGTCTAAACCTGGCCTCAAGTCCTCCAGACTGGCCCATCACCAAAACATAGAATACTCATCTCGAACTTCGTTCATGGAATCACAAGCCGGCGATGCACAGCTGATACTGAGCGCTCATGTGCGCATATGAATACGTGGAAGGAATTCAAAGAGTTTATGTCTCAAACTGAATCAATCTCGCATGATAAGGAAAGAAAGATGGAAGTATATATCCTAAATGCCATGTAGCCTCTCGAAGATAAGTATGGACGTCATCAAACTAATCCGCAAGACTCTACTAGACACTTGCTCATGACTTGTAAAACCTATGAACCTAGAGCTTTGATACCACCTTGTCACGACCCAAATTCCAACTAGTCGTGATGGCACCTAACCCAACCCGTTAGGTAAGCCAACTTTCAATTATCCAATTCCAATAATATTTATTAAAGAAATTTAAGTGAATAAAGATCTTAATCTTATACATCCCCCAAGAACTGGTAGTACAAATCATGAGCTTCTAGGAATAGAGTATACAAAGCGGAAATGAAATAAATACATAGTCTGTTTGAATAATACATAAATAGAGCTTTTATAAATCTAAGGCTAACCTGAACAAGAGGCAGCTACAACAGGAACGCAAGTACATCTTCAAGTCCCACAACCATCGAGCACAGCAACAACAACAACCAATATCTGCACGCAATGTGCAGAAGTGTTGTATCAGTACAACCGACCCCATGTATTGAGGAAGTAACAAACCTAACCGTAGGTTGGAAGTAATGACGAGTTTCTACCAAGGTCGGGTCCATAACCAATAGTCCACAACAACCCATACCAGAAGTAACTCGGAGATAAAATGCTCAGCCAAATTATGATTTCAAAAATAATAATTCTTCCTTTCAAATACATCAGTGAAAACCCAAATCGTTTACCGAAATTTCAAAAAAATATGAATAAGTGTGAAAGCAATAATTTTCCCAAAATCCTTTCAATAATATATAAAATATCTCATTTTTTTTCCAGATAACCAGTGTAAAACAAATGCATCACTATGCCCATCTATCAACATGTGTGAGAAATCATGAATAATGTGATACCGTACAACATGAGAAAAGCACATCTCTATGCATGTATGTCATGTGTGCATGTCAATGCAATGTATCTCAGAGATTGTACTCACACTCTCAGAGTACTCAATCTCACTGTCTCGCATTCTCTCTCCTTATGCTCGGCACACTCAATCACTCAGCGCTATGCAATACCCGATGCGGCGTGCAGCCCGATCCCTGTTTATAGTCGACTACGCTCACTGATGGTGTGTACAAACTCATGGGGGGCTCCTACAGCCCAAGCGCTATAAGCACGGACAACTCACGTGCTATAATATTATATATGGATCCGCACGGACAACTAACGTGCTATAATAATATCTGGATCCGCACGGCCAACTCACGTGTTGCACGGCCAACTCACGTGCAATAGTATAATATATGGATCAACACGGCCAACTCATGTGCTGCACGGCCAACTCACGTGCAATAGTATAATATATATATATATATAAAGCCAATATGGCCTGCTGCGGCGTGCATCCCTATCCCAAAAACGATATATTTACAATCAGGCCCTTGGCCTCCCTCAGTTATTAATCTCTCCAGTCTCTCTCTCATGGGCTCACAATGTCATGAGAATAGCCCAAAATGATGATATGATGTATCAATAAATAACAATAGAGACTTAGATATGATATGCAATAAAATGAATATTGATGAGTATGAATTTTCAATTTAAAATAAATAATTCAAAACAATATGACCTATGTGGGTCCCAATAATACTGGCACATAGCCTCAACATGATTTTTAATATTCTTTACAGCTCAATTTCTTTAACTCATAAAACCGCATGGAAAATGACAAGATCATTTAACTACAAAATTCCATAGAAAAAATTATGTCACAATTTTTATAGTGCACGCCCACACACCCGTCATCTAGCATGTGCGTCACCTCCCAACAATTCAGGAAATACATATATTCAGGGTTCATACCCTCAACTCCAAGATTAGAAGAGTTACTTACCTCGAACAAGCCAAATCCAATGTCGAGCAAGCTAAGCAATGCTCCAGAAATCCCATTATGCGCGTATCAACTCCCGAACGGCTTGAATCTACCACAATTAATTTGATTCAGTCCATATAATTTATAGGAATTAATTCCATATCAAAATTCTTATATTTTCCACAAAATCCGAAATTATGCCCCAAAAATCACCCGTAGGGACCACTCTTGTAATCCGACGAAACTCACAAATATACAACAACCCATCCAATTACAAGTTCAACCATACTAATTTCACTCAAATCCGACACCAAATCGGTATTCAAACTTGCAAAATTCATTTTATGACATTATAGAAATTTCCTTCTATTTCTCTTGAAGATTCAATAATCTTACACCAAAAATGAAGATTAATTTATGGAATATAATCACAAGGGATTTAAGACAACTTACCCCAAGTTGTGTGGAAAATTTCCTCTCCAAAATCGCCCAACCCGAGCTCCAAAATTCGAAAATGGGTGAAAATGTCGAACCCTCGAATTCAATGTTCTGTCCCAACAATTTCCGCATATGCGGACAAGGGGTCGCATCTGCGACCTTTGCTTCTGCGGGAAAAATCTCGCTTCTGCGAGAACAGCTTGGCCAGCCATAATTGCTTCTGCGATGCCAAGGACCGCACCTGCGGTCGCGCTTCTGTGCTCAAAGGTTCGCACCTACGGACCTGCCTCGCCCTCAACTCTGAATCTGTTGAGCCTCACTCACAACTGCGGGCTCGCAGATGCGGTTAACTCCTTCACACTTGCACCCTGCCCAGCCTAGCCTAGCTCCGCTTCTACGAACAAAGGGCCGCATCTGCGGCACCGCACCTGCAGCCAATTCCTCGCAGGTGCGATCACACCAGAAGACAGAAATTTTCCAGATTTCTTCTAAGTCGGAATTTGATCCGTTAACCATCTGAAACTCACTCGAGCCCCTCGGGACCCCGTCCGAACATACCAACAAGTTCCATAACATAACACGGACCTCCCCGAGGCCTCAAATCATATCAACCAACATCAAAACGACGAATCGCACCTCAAATCAAAATCTATGAACTTTGAACTTTCAAATTCTACGTCTTGTGCCAAAACACATCAAATCAAT
>AWOL01S0001497.1:288657-302810 GCA_000715115.1 Nicotiana otophora
TCAAACTTCCCAAAAATTCATCTTTCGGCATTTCAAGCCTAATTCCACTACGGACCTCCAAATAATTTTTCGGACACGCTCTTAAGTCCAAAATCACCACACGGAGCTATTGGAATTATCAGAATTCGAATCCGAGGTCGTTTACACATAAGCCCACATCCATTCATTCTAAAACCTCACCAGACCCGAACCAATTACCTCGGCAATTCACACAATAATTGTAAAGTATAATTTGAGCAGCAAATGGGGAAATTGTGTTGTAATACTCAAAACGACCGGTCGGGTCGTTACAATACAGGATCAAGGCCCAAGACCGAGGTCAGCATCGAGGGCCATAATAATCGAATGCCCGGGATCGAGGCCATAAAGATCGAAGCCATGATCGATATCCAGGATCGATGGCTGCCTTGGCAGTCTATAAAACTGGGGATTTCGTCCCATTTGCCATTTTTGACGAACTTGAGCTTGAGCAGAAGCGATATTCGATAGATTTTCAAGGAAAAACATTTGGGCAAGTGATTCTAACTCGGATTTGGCCAATATACACGATTATATCATTGTTTTCACCATTTAATTAGTGCATTAACATGAAAATTTGGGAAAATTTTAGAAATCTCATAAAAATAATTTTTTGATATTTCGGTGTGGATTCGGAGTCAGATTTGAGTGAAACTGGTATGGTTGGACTCATAATTGAATGGGTTGTCGGATTTTATAAGTTTTATCAGATTTCGAGATGTGGGGCCCACGAGCAATTTTTGAACTAATTTCGGATTTGTATTGAAAAATGTAGTATTTTCTTATGGAATTGATTCTATAATTTTTGTTGACTGTATCGAATTAATTATGACCAGATACGAGTCGATCGGAGTCATAAAATTGAACATGATATTGGTTCCATAATATCAATCTCAACTTTGAAATAAAATTTCAATTATCACCAGAAAGTCCGTAAAACATGATAAGAACGATAAATTGAACAACACTAGTATAACACGTAGCAATTTGGCATACGAATGAGATAATATAAGAAAAATAGAGAAACATGGAAAAGAGGTAAATTGGCGGCGCATAAGTACTTGTCACCTCAAATATATGCCGCTCACATGAATTTCACTTATCAAGTAATCTAAGGTTCCTAATTCCCTCAAATCAGGGTTAGACACAACACTTACCTCGCTCCGAAGGCCACTTAATTCTCAATCACAAATTTTCCTTTGGAATTCACCTCCAAACCACTCTTATCTATTCAAAAATGACTCAATAATATCAAAAATTGCTTAAGAAATCAATTATATTGCATAAATTAAATTCCCTAAATTTTCATTCAAAAGGTTGAAACATTGACCCCGGGCCCGCTTGGTCAAAATCCAAGGTTCGGACCAAAATCCTTTTACCCATTCACCCCCAAGTCCGAATATGAAATTAGTTTTGAAATCCGACCTCAAAGTGGGGTCTAAATCCTCAAATTTTGAAATTCCTAAGTTCTACCTAAAAATCCTAATTTGACCATAAATATTCTAGATTCTAGGTTGTAATCTTGTTATAACATGTAAAGGATTGAAAGAAAAGAGTTAGGAATCACTTACCTATGATTTGGGGAAGATTTGGTCTTTGGCAAATCGCCTCTTAAGGTTTAGGGTTTTGAAAATATGAAGAATGAATGAAAAATCCCGTCTAAACCCCTTTTACTCAGCTGCAGGTGTCACAATTGCGACCTGAGCTTCGCAAATGTGAAGGAACAATCGTAATTTTGATGCCCTTCACAATCCCGCTGCCTTTGCAAATGCGAGAAAAGTGTCACATTTGCGACCACTGAACCTCGCAAATACGAGTAGATGTTCGCATTTGCGAACCTGCCCTTCCCAGACTCCCTTCGTAATTGCGAAGGTAACCTCGCAAATGCGAGAACTGTTGGCCCAGGTTTCTGATCACAATTGCGATGAAAGCCTCACAATTGCGGACCCTGTTATGTTCGCATTTGCGATGCCTGATCTCGCAATTGCGAGATCAGGAGGCCTGCAACAGGTTCAGTTATACCAGCAAAATTTTCTAAGTTCAAAACATCCCGTGGCCTATCCGAAACTCACTCGAGCCCTTGGGGCTCCAAACTAAAAATGCACACAAGTCTAAAAACATCATACAAACTTGCTCGCACGATCAAATCGCCAAAATAACACCTAGAACTACGTATTTAGCACCAAATTAGATGAAATTCTTAAGAATACTTTAAAATTCACATCTTCTCAACTAGACGTCTGAATCACGTCAAATCAACTCTGTATCTCACCAAATTTCAGAGACAAGTCTTAAATATTATAATGAACCTTTACCGGACTCCGAAACCAAAATACGGACCCGATATTAACAATGCCAAATATCAATTAATTCTTAAAAACAAATAATTTTTATCAAAAATTCATAACTCAAGCTAGGGACCTCCGAATTCAATTCCGGGCATACGCCTAGGTCCCATAATTCTATACAGATCTACCGGGACCGTCAAAACATGAATTCGGGCCCATTTACCAAATATGTTGACCGACGTAAACTAAAATCAACTTTTAAGGCATAAATTCTTATTTTCATCAATTTTCAACATAAAAGCTTTACGGAAACCTGCTCGGACTGCGCACACAAATCGAGGATGGTAAAAATGAGATTTTTAGGCTTAAGAGCGCAGATTCAAGTTTTAAAACATAACATGACCTTTTGGGTCATCACATTCTCCACCTCTAAAACAATTGTTCGTCCTCGAACAGACATAGAAAAGTACCTGAGCTGATGAAAAGGTGGGAATATCTACTCCGCATATCGGACTCAGACTCCTAAGTATCTGCCTCAATAGGCTGACATCTCCACTGCACTTGAACTAAAGGGTAACTCTTTGTTCTCAATTGGCGAACTTGCCGGGCTAGAATTGCCACCGGCTCCTCCTCGTAAGTCAAATCCTTGTCCATCTGGACAGAGCTGAAATCTAACACATGGTACGGATCATCGTGATACTTTCGAAGCATAGACACATGGAATACTGGATGAACATCTACTAAACTAGGTGGAAACACAAGCCTGTAAGCTACCTCCCCCACTCTCTCGAGGATATCAAATGGCCCCATATACCTAGGGCTCAACTTGCCCTTCTTCCCAAATCTCATAACACCCTTCATGGGCGATACCCGAAGTAATATCCTCTCTCCGACCATGAATGCTACATCACGAACTCTACGGTCGGCATAACTCTTTGTCCTGGACTGAGCTGTACAAAGTCGATCCTGTATAATCTTGACCTTGTCCAAGGTCTCCTGACCTAAATCTGTACCCAATAACCGAGCCTCCCCCAGCTCAAACCACCCAACTGGCGACCTACACCGTCTACCATATAATGCCTCATATGGAGCCATCTGAATGCTCGACTGGTAGTTATTATTGTAGGCAAACTCTGCTAACGGCAAAAACTGATCCCAAGAACCTCCAAAGTCAATAACATAGACGCGGAGCATTTCCTCTAAGATCTGAATAGTACGCTCGGACTGTCCGTCCGTCTGAGGATGGAATGCTGTGCTCAACTCAACCCACGTACCTAACTCACGCTGTACTACCCTCCAAAAGTGTGAGGTAAACTGCGTACCTCGATCAGAAATGATAGACACGGGCACACCGTGAAGACGGCCGATCTCAAAAATGTAAATCTCTGCCAACCGCTCCGAGGAATAGGTAACTACCACAGGAATGAAATGCGCTGACTTAGTCAACCTATCCACGATAACCCATACGGCGTCGAACTTCCTCTGAGTCCATGAGAGTCCAACAACAAAGTCCATAGTGATATGCTCCCACTTCCACTCAGGAATCTCCATCTGCTGAAGCAAACCACCGGGTCTCTGATGCTCATATTTTACCTGCTGACAATTTAGGCACCGAGCTACGTAAGCAACTATATCTTTCTTCATCCTCCTCCACCAATAATGTTGTTGCAGGTCCTTATTGGCAGCGCCCGGGTGAATAGAATACCGAGAACTGTGAGCCTCCTTAAGGATCAACTCACGAAGCCCATCCACATTAGGCACACAAATACGACCCTGCATCCTCAAAACTCCGTCATCTCCAACAGTAACCTGCGTGGCACCACTGTGCCGCACTGTGTCTCTAAGGAAAAATAAATGAGGATCGTCATCCTGCCAATCTCTGATGGGCTCAAACAAAGAAGACCGAGCAACTATACAAGCTAGAACATGGCTGGACTCAGAAACATCTAACCTCATGAACTGGTTGGCCAAGGCCTGAACATCCAATGCAAGCGGTCTCTCACCAACTGGAATATATGCAAGGCTACCCATACTGAATGACTTTCTACTCAAAGCATCGGCCACCACATTGGCCTTTCCGGGATGATACAATATGGTGATATCATAGTCTTTCAATAGCTCCAGCCACCTCCTCTGCCTCAAATTGAGTTCCTTCTACTTGAAAAAATACTGCAAGCTCCGATGATTAGTAAATACCTCACATGGCATGCCGTAAAGATAGTGCCTCCAAATCTTCAGCGCGTGATCAATGGCTGCCAGCTCTAGATCATGAACAGGGTAATTCTTCTCGTGAACCTTCAGCTGCCATGAAGTATATGCAATAACCTTGCCACCCTGCATCAATACCGCACCCAGACCAATACGAGATGCGTCACAATATACTGTATAAGATCCTGAACCTGTGGGTAACACCAATACCGGTGTCGTGGTCAAAGCAGTCTTGAGCTTCTGAAAGCTCGCTTCACACTTATCTGACCACCTGAACGGGGCACCCTTCTGGGTCAATCTGGTCAACGGGGCTGCTATGGATGAAAACCCCTCCACAAATTGATGGTAATAGCCTGCCAAACCCAGGAAACTACAGATCTTTGTAGCTGATATGGGTCTAGGCTAGTTCTGGACTACCTTAATCTTCATAGGATCCACCTGAATACCATCTGCGGATAGAACGTGACCCAAGAAAGCAACTGAACTCAACCAAAACTTGTATTTTGAGAACTTAGCATATAACTTGCTGCCTTTCAGAGTCTGAAGAACGATCCGAAGGTGCTGCTCATGCTCCTATCGACTGTGGGAGTAGATCAAGATATCATCAATAAACACAACCATAAAGGAATCAAAATAGGGTTTGAACACCCGGTTCATCAAATCCATGAATGTTACTGGGGCATTTGTCAGCCAAAATGACATCACTAGAAACTCATAATGCCCATACCGAATCCGAAAAGTTGTCTTAGGAACATAGGATGCCCTAATCCTCAAATGATGGTAGCCAGATCTCAAATCAATCTTTGAAAACACCTTGGTACCCTGAAGCTGATCAAATAAATCATCAATCCTCAGCGTTGGATACTTATTCTTGATGGTGACGTTTTTAACTGCCGATAATCTATACACATCCTCATCTATCCATCTTTCTTCTTCACAAACAACACAGGTGCACCCTAGGGCGAGACACCAGGTCTAATGAATCCCTTATCAAGCAAATCTTGCAACTGCTCCTTCAATTCGTTCAACTCTGGCGGGGCCATGCGGTATGGCGGAATGGAAATAGACTGAGTGCCCGGAGTCAAATCAATGCAGAAATCAATATCCTTATTGGGTGGCATCCCCGACAGGTATGCAAGAAACATCTCTGGAAACTCACGAACAATCGACACCCAATCTATGGAAGGAACCTCCGCACTAGAATCACGGACATAAGCCAAATAAGCTAGGCACCCCTTCTCGACCATATGCCGAGCCTTCACATAAGAGATAACCCTACTGGCAGAATGGCCAAGATTCCCTCTCCACTCTAATCGAGGCAACCCCTACAATGCTAAGGTCACCGTCTTAGTGTGACAATCTAATATAGCATGATAAGGTGACAGTCAATCCATACCCAATATGACATCAAAATAAACCATGTCAAGAAATAAAAGATCTACATGAGTCTCAAGACTCCCAATGGTGACCACACACGAATGATAAACACGATCTACAACAATACCATCTCCCACTGGTGTGGACACATACACATGACCACTCAAAGAATCACAGGGCACAACCAAATAGGAAGCAAAATAGGATGACACGTAAGAGTAAGTAGATCCCGGATCAAATAGAACTGAAGCATCTCTACTGCAAACTAAAAAAGTACCTGTGATAACAACATCAGATGACTCAGCCTTAGGCATGGCTGGGAAAGTATAACACCGGGGTTGGGCCCCACTACCCTGAACTATGTCCCTGGGACGGCCTCTAGCTGGCTGGTCTCCACCTCTAACGGCCTGACCTCCACCTCTAACATTCTAGCCTCTACCTCTGGCTGCCTGACTCCTTCCTCTGGCTGACTGAGCAGGTGGTGCAACAACTAGTGCCGGAACCATGGCACGAGAATTCTGATGCTGTGAGCTGCCCGTTCTTTGAGGGAAAAATCTAGCAATGTGCCTCAGATCACCACAAGTAAAACATAGCCTCGACTGCTGTGACTGCTGACCCTAAAACTGACCCTGTCGACCCAAATAACCACCCTGATAAGTCTGGAATGGAGGTGAACTAATAGGAGCTAGTGGTGCACTATAGGCTAGCTATTCAAAATAATGCATCTGAGGGTCACGACCACCTGAGGCACCGTGGGATGCCTGAAGCGCTGAATGAAACGGCCTGGGAGGATGGCCTCTACCAATAGTACTCCTACCTCTAGATGAGGCACCGCTGAACTCACTGGAATGATGAGGTCTCTTGTCAGACCCTTGAACTCCCTAAGTAAGAACCATTTTGATTCATTTGGCGACATTAGCAGCAGCCTGAAAAGAAATCTCACTCCCAGTCTCCTTAGCCATCTGCAATATGATAGGCTGAGCAAGTCCATCAATAAACCTCCTCTCTCTCTCTCTCCGGGTGGGAAGCAGAAGAATGGCATGACAGGCCAAATCCACAAAACGCGTCTCATACTGAGTAACAATCATACTGCCTTGCTGGAGATGCTCAAACTGATGGCGACGCTCCTCTCTCAATGTGATAGGCAGAAAATTCTCTATGAAGAGCTGAAAGAACTGGTCCCAAGTAAGAGTAGGCGACCCAGCTGGTCTAGTCAAAACGTAATCTCTCCACCATTTCTTGGCGGAACCAATCATCTGAAATGCAGCAAAATCGACCCCATTGGTCTCCACTATATCCATGTTTCGTAGAACCTCGTGGCAGCTGTCAAGATACTCCTAGGGATCCTCTGAAGAAGCACCACTGAAGTGAACAGGAAAGAGCTTGGTAACCCTGTCCAATATCCATAAAGCCTCAGAAGACATAGCTGGCCCATCTCCGACCTGTGCTGCAATAACCGGCTGAACTAATCCGACTGGCTGAGCTGCTGGAGCCTGATACTGGGGATCTATCTGCTCCGGAGTGGGATTTGTGGGAGTCTGGGCTCCTCCTCCAGCCTGAGAGACTGCTAGTGCCATGGGAAATGCTCCAGTCTTGGCCACACTCTCCATAAGGCCCACCAAACGGACCAAAGCATCCTAAAGTACTGGGGTGGCAATGAACCCCTCCGGAACCTGAGCTGGTCCGGTAGGAACAGTCTGGGCTGGAACCTCCTCGTCAAGCTCTATCTGAGGCTCCACTGCTGGGGCTGTTGCTCGGGCCCTAGGCTGAGCCCTGCCCCTTCCTCAGCCTCTGGTACGGCCTCAGCCTCGACCTCTGCCTAGCGTAGGAGTTGTCACTAGAGGCACTGGCTGCTGCTCAGGTGAGGAAGCGGTACGTGTTCTCGCCATCTGCGAGAGAATATGAGTAGTAGAGTTCAATCAGTATCGAGAAAGCAAAATCGCACGACGGAGAAGAATAGAAGTGAAACTTGTTCCTAAACTTCATAGCCTCTGGAAGATAAGCACAGACATCTCCATACCGATCCTCTAGACTCTACTAAGCTTGCTCGTGAATCGTATGACCTAGGCAACCTAGCGCTCTAATACCAACTATCATGACCCGAAATTTCCCACCGACGGGACCGTGACCGCGCCTAATATTTCACTTGCTAGGCAAGCCAACATTAGAAAATCGTTAAACCAATTCCTTATTTCCATTAAGTAAATAACAATAATTAACTAAGATGAAATGTAAGAGGTGCGGAATATCATAAAAACTGTATTCATTACTACCACCCGGATCTGGAGTCACAATCCACGAGCATTCTAGAATTTACTACAAGTAATAGATTGAAAGAAATACAACTGTCTGAATGAAAGAAACAGTAGAACAGAAAAGATAGACGGGGGCTACAAGGTCTGTGAACGCCGACAGATCTACCTTGAGTCTCCGGACAAAAGACCAATAGCAAAAATCTCGATCAACCCGAGCTGGTATCAAAATCTGCACAGAAAGTGCAGAGTGCAGTATCAGTACAACCGACCCTATGTACTGGTAAGGGTCGAGCCTAATCTCAATGAAGTAATGTCGAGGCTAAGGCAAGGCACCTACAAATCAACCTGTACAATTTAACAGTGTATATGCAAATAACAGAAATGAAGAACTAAACAGGAAATGTCGGGAGGGGAAACATACTGAGGGGAATACAAGATAAAGAACTAAAACAGAATGATCACCAGAGTAGTCAATATACCATGAATCGACAGGAATAGAGAATACAGTAAGGAAAAATGCACAGCATCACCCTTCGTGCTTTTACTCGTAATCTCACCATAAAATTAATAGAAACGGCATGGCATCACCCTACGTGCATTAACTCTCATATCATGCCACGACATCACCATTCGTGCATTAATACTCACAATATGACACGGCATCACCCTTCGTGCATTAACACTCACAATATGGCACGACATCACCCTTCGTGCATTAACACTCTCTCTCACCATAATGCAATGCATAAATAACAATAGGGAAATAGAATAACAAGTACAAACCTTACTTCAATATTTGGTTCCATAATATCAATCTCAACTTTGAAATAAAAACTCAATTATCACCAGAAAATCTGTAAAACATGTTAAGAACGATAAATTGAACAACACTAGTATAACACGTAGCAATTTGGCATAGTAATGAGATAATATAAGAAAAACAGAGAAACGTGGAAAACAGGTAAATTGGCGGCGCATAAGTACTCGTCACCTCACATATACGCCGCTCACATGAATTTCACTTAGCAAGTAATCTAAGGTTCCTAATTCCCTCAAGTCAGCATTAGACACAACACTTACCTCGCTCTGAAGGCCACTTAATTCTCAATCACAGCTTTTCCATTGGAATTCACCTCCAAACCACTCTTATCTATTAAAAAATGACTTAATAATATCAAATATTGCTTAAGAAATCAATTATATTGCATAAATTAAATTCCCCAATCCCGGTGCCTTCGCAAATGCGAGGAAAGTGTCACATTTGCGACCACTGAACCTCGCAAATGCGTGTAGATGTTCGTATTTGCGAACCTGCCCTTCCCAGACTCCCTTCGCAATTGCGAAGGTAACCTCGCAAATGCGTGTAGATGTTCGTATTTGCGAACCTGCCCTTCCCAGACTCCCTTCGCAATTGCGAAGGTAACCTCGCAAATGCGTGTAGATGTTCGTATTTGCGAACCTGCCCTTCCCAGACTCCCTTCGCAATTGCGAAGGTAACCTCGCAAATGCGAGAACTGCTGGCCTGGGCGTCTGATCACAATTGCGATGAAAGCCTCGCAATTGCAGACCCTATTATTTTCGCATTTGCGATGCCTGATCTCGCAATTGCGAGATCAGAGGCGTGCAACAGGTTCAGTTATACCAGTAAAATATTCTAAGTTCAAAACATCCCTCGCGCTCCAAACCAAACATGCACACAAGTCTAAAAATATCATACAAACTTTCTCACACGATCAAATTGCCAAAATAACACCTAGAACTACGCATTTAGCACCAAATCAAATGCAATTCTTAAAAACACTTTAAAATGCATATCTTCTCATCTGGATGTCCGAATCACGTCAAAACAACTCCGTTTCTCACCAAATTTCACAGACAAGTCTTAAATATCATAATGAAACTGTACCAGGCTTCGGAACTAAAATACGGACCCGACACTAACAATGCCGAATATCAATTAATTCTTAAAAACAAATAATTTTAAGACTTTTAATTTTCATCAAAAATTCATAACTCAAGCTATGGACCTCTGAATTCAATTCCGGGCATACGCCCAGCTCCCATAATTCGATACAGACCTACTGGGACTGTCAAAACATAGATTCCGGGCCGTTTACCCAAAATGTTGACCGAAGTCAACTAAAATCAACTTTTAAGGCATAAATGCTTATTTACATCAATTTTCAACATAAACGCTTTTCGGAAACCTGCCTAGACTGGGCACACAAATCGAGGTAGGTAAAAATGAGATTTTGAAGGCTTAAGAGTGCAGATTCGAGTTCTAAAACATAAGATGACCTTTTAGGTCATCACATGGTTAAATTGTAATGTGAATTGATTTTGTTATGTTGACGTGTAAATTATTGTGCTGTGTGAATTATTATTTTGAGGAGATAAGGGTGGCATTTCACCGTTGATATTATGTGGGTATAATGGTGGCATTTCACTGTTGTTGTATTGTTAGAATATTGTCTGGGCGAAGCGATAAGGGTGGCTATAGAAGCGATAAGGGTGGCAATATGAGTGATAAGGGTGGCTATTGTCAGGGACGATATGTGATGATGTGGGGTTATGGCGTTGATGATTTTCATGTGATGTTGTGATTTGCTTATGTTTATTTTTATACCTTGTGCAATTTGTCTTGTTGTTCGTAAATTGATAACAATCTGATTTATGTTGAAATTAAGAGCCTGTGGCTATTACCAGGCGGATTATAAAATAAAATATGGGCACGAGGTGCCGTGAGTAAATAATGAGGATATTTGGCACGTGAATTATCCATGCAGTTGTGATATGAAATATGGGCATGAGGTGCTGTGATGAAATGATAATGATATTTGGCACGTGAATTGTCCGTGCAGTTGTGATATGAAATGAGGGCACGAAGTGCGGGGAAAATATGAAAAATGGGTTGATACCCATGTTTACGAAAAATATGAAAATGGGCTGAGACCCGTATTTTTAAGATTTTGAAATGAGGTGTCATATGGTGGCTCTTTAATCGAAAGAATTATATTTAAAATATTTATTTGAAAGGATTTTTATTCAAGAAGAATTATATGAAAGAATTATATTTGAAAGATATTTATTCGACTAAAATATATTTGAAAAAAAGTTTTATTTGTAACAATTATATGTGAAAGATATTTAATTGAAGAACTTGATTTAACTGGGTGTAATTATATTTATTAGTTGAGCGATATTAAATGGTGATTTTATTGTCTTGCTGTGCATATCATGGGTTGTTTTATGTTTCCCTTATCGTTATTTGTTTCCTATTATTTTGTATACTATATTACACAGGTTATTAGACTAGTGAGTGTCTTGACTGTACCTCGTCTCTACTCCATTGAGTTAGTCTTGATACTTACTGGGTACTGACCGTGGTGTACTCATACTTCACTTCTGCACATTTTTGTGCAGAGCCGGGTATTGGAGATATCGGACTTGAGCAGAGTTAAAGCGGGATCGTAAGGATTCAAGGTAGAGCTTCTTGATCGTCGCAGTCCCTTGGAGTCTTTTCATTTCATTGTACTATTAATTTTGAATCGAATAGTATTGTATATTCGGTCTTTGTGATCATCCCATGTATTCAGTAAGAGTTCGTTACCTAGTACTACCAGTCTTGGGAGGTTGTATATTCTTATTTGTTCCACTATTAGTTTTGGTTACTTATTTAATTAAAAAACAATGGCTTTAAAATGTAATTGAAATCTGCTTACCTAGTCTTAGATACTAGGTTCCATCACGATGCTTGTGGCGGAATTTTGGGTTATGACAAAGACCTGGTGCCACAAGTGTATGAGCATCTATTAGATTATACAAAACTCCAAATACTGTCTGAAATAAAATAGACATAATGTAAATGTAAAGCAATACAGTGGTAGCTGCAGAACGGCTCAGAGAGGAAGCTCACCACTATGCCTCTGGATAACGTGGGTGCAAGACGATAGATCGCCCACTAGTACTTGCCTCAAGTCCTTCACAAAAAAGTGTAGCAAGTGTAGTATGAGTACGTAAACAACGTGTACCCAGTAAGTATCAAGCCTAATATCGAAGTGGTAGAGACGAGATGGCCAACTTTGACACTCACTATGGGTCAATAATAATAATTGAAATAAAACTAGAATATCTAAATCAGCATGATTCACAGAATATAACAATAACTTATTTAACCAGCAGAAATAATTAAATTCCTTCAATTCTAATAAATTTCCAATTTGTCAATTAGTCTCATTTACAGAAATAACAATAATTCCTTAACAAGCAGGGATAATAATTCTTTAAATTCCAAAGATTTTCAATTTATCAATTAGCTTCACAAGCTGCAATAAACTATCAAGTAATTCATGCTTTGAGTCCTAAACTACCCGGACTTTAGCATTGATAGTAGCTACGCACGGACTCTCGTCACCTCGTGCGTACGTAGCCCCCAAAATTAGCAACAATTATTACTTTAATTACCTATGGGGTAATTTCCTCCTCACAATATTAGACAAGAGACTTACCTCGTCTTGCTCCAATTTAATCCACTAGTAGGCCTTTTCCTTGATTATCCAACTTTGAATGGCTCGAATTTAACCAAAAATAATTCGATACAATCACTAAAATTTATAGGAATCAATTCTTTAAGAAAATACTACATTTTCAATAACAATCCCGAAATTAATTAAAAATTTATCTGTGGAGCCCACATCTCAGAATCCGGTGGAAGTTACCAAATCCGACAACCCATTCAATTACGAGTCCAACCATACCAGTTTCACTCAAATATACCAAGAAGTCCAAAAACTTCATATGAACTTATTTGAAATCTCAAATCACATAAAACAACGTTAAAACCACGAATTATGCTCCAGTTCAAGCTTAATGAAACTTAAAATTTTCATCTTTTACATTCGATGCCGAAACCTATCAAATCCAGTCCGATTGACCTCAAAATTTGCAAACAAGTCATAAATGACATAACGGAGCTATGAAAATTTTCAGAACTGAATTCCGACTCTGATATCAAAAAGTCAACTCCCTGGTCAAACTTGCAAACTTAAATTCCTATTTTGTCCATTTCAAGCCTAATATAACTACGTACTTCCATATAAAATTCCGAACACGCTCCTAGGTCCAAAATCACCATACTGAGCTGTTGGAATCGTCAAAATTCTATTCTGGGGTCATTTTCTCAAAATGTTGACCGAAGTCAAACTCGCCCTTTTAAAGCCAACTTAAGGAACCAAGTGTTCCGATTTCAACCCAAACACTTTCAAATCCCGAACCAACCTTCCCCGCAAGTCATAAATCATTAAAAGCACATACGGGAAGTTTTATTTTACGGAACGGGGTTCTAAAAGTCAAAAGGACATGTTGGGTCATTATATTTTCCACCTCATAAACAAACGTTCGTCCTCGAACGGGTTTATAGTCATATCTGAAGTGCTCAATAAGTGTGAATATTTGTTCCGCATGTTTTCCCCGGACTCCCAAGTCGCTTCCTCTACTGGTTGGCCCCTCCACTGGACTTTTACTGTAGAAATCATCTTGGACCTCAACTAGCAAACATGTTTATCAACGATGGGAACTGGTTCTTCTTCATAGTCCAGATTATTATCTATTTGAACTGTGTTGAAGTCTAACATATGTGATAGGTCGGTATGATACTTCCGGAGCATAAATACATGAAAAGCCGGGTGAATTTCTGATAGACTGGGAGGCAAGGCAAGCTCATAAGCAACCTCCCCAACTCGTCTCAACACCTCAAATGGGCCTATAAACCTTGGGCTCAACTTGCCCTTCTTCCCGAATCTCATGGTTCCCTTCATTGGCGAAACCTTCAAGAGAACTTTTTCACCCATCATAAATGATAAATCACGCGCTTTCTGATCTACATAACTCTTATGTATGGACTGTGCTGTACGAAAGTCGCTCCTAAATTAACTTTACCTTTTCCAAGGCATCTTTCACCAAATCAGTACCATATAACTTAGACTCACCGGCCTCAAACCATCCGATG
>AWOL01S0001497.1:304132-335665 GCA_000715115.1 Nicotiana otophora
ACTCGGCCAAAGGCAAGAAACGATCCCACTGACCTCCAAAGTCAATCACACATACCCTGAGCATATCCTCCAAAATCTGAATTGTCCGCTCTGACTGCCCGTCGGTCTGCGAATGAAAGGTTATGTTGAGCTCTACACAAGTCCCCAATTCACTCTGTACTGCTCTCCAGAAATGTGAAGTAAACTGAGGGCCTTTATTTAATATGATAGAAATTGGCACACCGGGCAACCGAACTATCTCCTGAATATATATCTGGGTCAACCTCTATGAAGTATACGTAGTCACAACAGGAATAAAGTGTGCCGACTTGGTCAACCTGTCGACAATGACCGAAACTACATCAAACTTCCGCAAGGTCCGCGGCAACCCAACTACAAAGTCCATAGTGATGTGTTCCCATTTCCACTCTGGTATAGTCATCTACTGAAGTAGGCCACCGGCCTATGGTGCTCATATTTAACTTGCTGGCAATTTAGATACCTAGCTACATACTCAACTATGTCCTTTTTCATTCGCCTCCACAAATAATGTTGCCTCAAATCACAATACATCTTCGTAGCATCTGGATGAATAGAATGCCGAGAACTGTGTGCCTCTTCTAGGATCTTTTTCCTCAGTCCATCCACATTAGTAACACATAGACGATCATGGAGTCGCAGAACACCATCCGCTCCAATAGTAACTTCCTTGGCACCACCCCGTAGTACCGTTTCGCGAAGAACCATTAAGTGTGGATCATCATACTGGCGAACCTTGATCTGTTCAAATAGTGAAGACTAAGCTGCAACACATGCAAGAACTGGGCTGAGCTCTGAAATATCCAGCCGCACAAGTCTGTTGGCTAAGGACTGAATATCCAAAGCTAATGGCCTCTCCTCTGCTGAAATGAAAGCAAAACTACCCATACTCTCCGCCTTTCTACTTAAGGCGTCTGCAACCACATTTGCTTTTCCCGGATGATACAGGATAGTAATATCATAATCTTTTAGTAACTCAAGCCATCTGCGATGTCTCAAATTTAGGTCCATCTGATTGAACAAATGCTGCAAACTGCGATGATCAGTGTAAACTTCATAAGACACCCCATAAAGATAATGCCTTCACATCTTAAGAGTATGAACAATCACAGCTAACTCCGAATCATGTACTGGATAATGCTTCTCGTAGGGCTTTAGCTAACGTGAAGCATATGCAATAACTCGCCATTCCTTCATCAATATACAACCCAAGCCAACGCGTGAAGTGTCGCAATACACTATATACATCCTCGAACCGGAAGGCAACACTAACACTGGTGTTGCAGTCAATGCTGTCTTGAGCTTATGAAAGCTCGCCTCATAAATATCGGACCATCGGAACGGAGCACTCTTCTAGGTTAATTTGGTCAAAGATGCTGCAATAGATAAAAAACCTTCCACGAACCGACGATAATAACCTGCTAAACCCAGAAAACTCCTGATCTCAGTCGCTGAAGTGGGACGATGCCAATTCTGAACTGCCTCAATCTTTTTGGGATCAACCTTAATACCTTAGCCCGATACAATACGCCCCAAAAATGCTACAGACTTTAGCTAGAGCTCACATTTTGGAGAACTTAGCATATAGCTTTTGTTCCCGCAATGTCTGAAGCACTACTCTCATATGTTGTTCATGCTCCTCTTTACTGCGCGAGTAGATAAAAATTCCAGCAATGAAGACAATGAAAAACGAATCAATATATGGCATGAATACCAAGTTCATCAGATCCATAAATGCTATCAGGGCGTTAGTTAAACCGAAGGACATCACCAGAAACTCATCATGGCCATATCTAGTCTGAAAAGTAGTTTTTGGAACATCCGAATCCCGAATCTTCAACTGATGGTACCCCGACCACAAGTCGATCTTAGAGAACATCCTAGCACCCTGCAACTGGTCAAATAGATCATCAATACGCGGCAACGGGTACTTGTTCTTAATAGTGACTTTGTTCAATTGGCGATAATCAATACACATCCGCATTGTTCTATCTTTCTTTTTCACAAATAATACCGGTGCATCCCAAGGCGATACACTCGGTCTGACGAACCCTTTGGCTAGTAACTCCTCAAGATGTTCTTTCAATTCTTTCAATTTTTTCGGAGTCATGCGATATGGTGGGATAGATATAGGTTGGGTATCTGGAGCCAAGTCAATATAGAAATCAATATCATGATCAGGTGGCATGCCTGGAAGATCTGAAGGAAATACATCGGAGAACTCCCGAACTACAGGCACTGAATCAATAGCCGAAGTCTCTGCATTAGTATCCCTAACATAGGCTAGATAAGCCAAGCAACCCTTCTCAACTATGTGTTGAGCCTTTATAAAAGAAATAACTCGATTAAATGAACTAACAGACAAACCCTTCCACTCCAGCTTAGGAAATGGTGGAATAGCCAAGGTAACAGTCTTGGCATGACAATCTAGAATAGAATGATATGGAGATAACTAGTCCATGCCCAGAATAATTTCAAAATTGGTCATCGCAAGCAATAGAAGATCTGCTCTAGTTTCATAACCATAGAATGTAATAATACAGGACCGGTAAATCCGGTTCACAACCACAGAATCGACCACATGAGTGGACACATAAACATGAGTACTCAAGGACTTACGAGAAACACCCAGGAATGGAGCAAATAGAGATGACACATATGGATATGCAGATCCTGGATCAAATAATACTGAGGCATCTTTGCCGCAAACAAAAATAATACCTATAATCACGGTATTTGAGGCCTCTGCATCTAGTCTAGCCAGAAAAGCATAGAACCGAGCTGGAGCGCCAACTGGCTAGCCTCCACCTAGCTGACCTCTACCTCTAGGACGACTCCTATCCACCTGTCCTCCACCTCTTGGTGGTCGGACGACTGGTGGAGCAACTGGTCCGGTAATCATAAGCTGCTGACCCTGCTGCACTAGTTTACCCCGAAGTCTAGGGCAGAATATCCGTATGGGACTGGGATCCCCACACTCGTAACAACTCTTCGGTGCGATGGGCTTCTGACTAAGAGTCTGGCCCTGGGGAACTGAATACTCACCGGGAGGACCCTGAATAGCTGGTGGGCGATAAGAACTCTCTCGTATAACACTGACATAGGGTCGCCCTAGATCACGTCGAGAAGGCGGTGGTGCTGGATATGGGGCCTGCTGGACTGCCCTCTCATGAACTGACCTCTGCCCCCAGACGGAGCACCTCTGAACTCTCCAGAATACCTGAACCGCTTATCTCTCATAACCTGCTCTCGGCTCCGCTGACGTACACCCTCAATCTTGCGGGCTATCTCTACAACCAGCTCATAAGATGTACCCATCTCAACCTCTCGAGCCATAATAGCCTGAATGACAGTATGTAAACTCGCAACAAACCTCCGCACTCTCTTTGGCTCAGTAGGAAGTATCATAAGTGCATGGCGAGATAACTCAGAGAACCTCACCTTATAATCGGTCATTGACATCTGACCTTACTGGAGCTGCTCAAACTGAAACCGCAACTCTTCCGTCTGAGAGGGTGGAATATAACTGTCTAGGAAAATACGGGTGAATCTGTCCCAAGTCATAGGAGGAGTATCTGCTGGTTTGCCAAGAACATAAGACTGCCACCATCTGCGGGCTATGCCCTCTAGCTGAAAAGTAGCAAAGTCTACCCCATGAGACTCCACTATCCTCGTGTTGTACAGTCTATCCTTAGACCAATCAATGAAATCCTGGGGATCCTCATGTCGCTCATCCCCAAACACAGGAGGATGTAGTCTAGTCAATCTGTCCAATAGTTTCTGAGGATCAGCGGCTACAGCTGGCCTGGGCTCAGGTGTAGCTGCTGCCACTGGCTAGGCTTTAACCACGAGTAGTGCACCCTGGGTCTGATATACAGCAGTTGCCTCCCTCACCCGCCTGAGATGTGGCTGGGTCTGCTGAAAATAAACAGGCCTTAGTCATATTGTCCATGAATCGCAGCATACGACCCATGACTTCCTAAAACCCCGGTGCAGATGTGAAATCCACCGGATCTGGCTCTGCCACAGGCACCTCACCTGTCCCTCAACAATGGGGTTCTCTGCTGGACCCACTTGCAGCATAAATGGAACAATCTTGGGACGTCCTCGCCCTCTACTACGGGTTGGAGCCCTCCCTCGGTCTCTAGCAATTGGGGGAGTAGCTCTTCCCTAGTCTGGAACCTCATCAGTGCGCGTTCTCACCATCTGTGAGAGAATAAGAGAAGGATATTTAGAACTACATCAATTGCACAATGGAATATGAATAAAGGCAGTTTCCTAACATCCTATAGCCTCTCGAAGATAAGTACAGACGTCTCTGTGTTGATCCGCAAGACTCTATTAGGTCTGCTCATAACTTGTGAGACCTATGTGAACCTAGTGCTCTGATACCATGTTGTCACGACCCAATTTCACCTATAAGGTCATGATGGCGCCCAACACTACACCTAGCCAACCAATAATTTAAACATGTATTAATTATTTTCAGAAAAGTTTTCTAAGTAATTTATTCTTTTACTAGCAATATTAAAGAAAATATAAAAGATACCGATTAGTTTATATTCAAGAAAATAATACCAATGTGTGTGCCAAGACCTTGTGTCACGAGTATATGAGCATCTATAAGATTATACAAAATTTCAAACACTGTTTGAAATAAAATAGACAGAATGTAAATGTAAGAAGAGACACCGGTAGCTGCAGAACGGCTCAGAGAGGCAGCTCATCACTATGCCTCTGGATAACGTGGGTGCAAGACGATAGGTCCCCCACTAATACTTGCCTCAAGTCTTGCAAAAAGAATTCAGCAAGTGTAGTATGAGTACGAATGTGTACCCAATAAGTATCAAGCCTAATCTCGAAGTGGTAGAGACGAGATGACCAACTTTGACACTCACTATGGGTCAATAATAATAATTGAAATAAAATTAGAATATCTAAATTAGCATGATGCACAGAATATAACAATAACTTATTTAACCAGCAGAAATAATTAAATTCCTTCAATTCTAATAAATTTCCAATTTGTCAATTAGTCTCATTTATAGAAACAACAATAATTCCTTAACAAGCAGGGAAAAAAATTCTTTAAATTCCAAAGATTTCCAAATTATCAATTAGCTTCACAAGCTGAAATAAACTATCAAAGTATCGTGTAATTATTATTATTAAGCACGATTTCTGCCGAGGTCGTACGACTCGATCCAGAGTGTCGTGTACACTGCCGAAGTACGTGCGGCACAATCCATAGATGCATCTATCCTGCCGAGGCGTTCGGCCCGCTCCATAAGAAAGGAGGACATTTTCTTATGCACCTCCGGAAGGAGAGTATATTTATTCTAAGATCAATTCGAGAGGAATGAACAATTTCTTTTAACAATTAATTAATTTAAACAAAAAATCAAGCATATGAGATTTCCATCCTTTAATATTTTTATCTAACAATTCACCATATAGATATATATTAATTAAACAAAGAATACAATTTACATAAGTAATTCATGCTTTGAGTCCTAAACTACCCGGACTTTAGAATTGATAGTAGCTACGCACGGACTCTCGTCGCCTCGTGCGTACGTAGCCCCCACAATTAGCAACAATTATTACTTTAATTACCTATGGGATAATTTTTTCCTCACAAGATTAGACAAGAGACTTACCTCATCTTGCTCCAATGTAATCCATTAGTAGGCCTTTTCCTCGATTATCCAACTTTGATTGGCTCAAATCTAACCATAAATAATTCGATACAATCACTAAAATTTATAGGAATCAATTCCATAAGAAAATACTACATTTTTAATAAAAATCCCGAAATTAATTAAAACTTTGTTCGAGGAGCCCACGTCTCATAATCTGGTGAAAGTTATTAAATCCGACATCCCATTCAATTACGAGTCCAACCATACCAGTTGCACTCAAATCCGGCTCTGAATTGATACCTAAATCTCAAAAATCCGTTTCTACGAGATTTCTAAGAATTTCCCAAATTTCAATCTCAAAACACTAATTAAATGGTGAAAACAATGATATATTTGTGTATATAGACCAAATCCGAGTTGAAATCACTTACCCCAATGGCTTTCCTTGAAAATCTGTCAACAGTCACCTCTACTCAAGCTCAAGTTCGTCAAAAATGGCAAATGGGACGAATGCCCTCTTTTATAAATCTGCCGAGGTAGCCTTCGGAACTGGGCCTCGATCGTGGCTTTGATCATGGCCCTCGATCCTGGGCCTCGGTTATGGCATCGAGACTGGGCCTCGATCATGGCATCGAGGCTGGGCCTTCGATTGTGACCTTCGATCTTGGGTCTCGACCCTGGCCCTCGAGCCTTGTCTTCGATCATGGCCCTCGAGCTGGGCCTTTGATCATGGCTTCGATCCTGAGCCTCATCCCTAGCTTCGACCCTGGGCTCGATATATGTGCTCGATCTTGGGCTCGATATTTGTGCTCGATCTTGGGCTCGATCACAGCCCAGAATATCCAGCAGAAGGAAAAATTGCAGCAGCTTGTTAAGTCCAATTTTTGATCCGTTAACTATCTGAAACTCACCCGAGGCCCTCGGGACCTCAACCAAATATACAAACACGTCCAAAAACATCATACAAACTTATTTGAAACCTCAAATCACATAAAACGATACTAAAACCATGAATTATGCTCCAATTCAAGCTTAATGAAACTTAAACTTTCCAACTTCTATCTTCGATGTCAAAACCTATCAAATCAAGTCCGATTGACCTCAAATTTTGCACACAAGTCATAAATGACATAACAGAGCTATAAAAATTTTCAGAACTGGAATCAGACTCCGATATCAAAAAGTCAACTCCCTGGTCAAACTTCCAAACTTAAATTCCTATTTTAGCCATTTCAAGCCTAATTTAACTACGGACTTCTAAATAAAATTCTGAACATGCTTCTAAGTCCAAAATCACCATACTAAGCTATTGGAATCGTCAAAATTCTATTCCGGGGTCGTTTTCTCAAAATGTTGACCGAAGTCAAACTTACCCTTTTAAAGCTAACTTAAGGAACCAAGTGTTCCGATTTCAACCCAAACACTTCCAAATTTCGAACCAACTATCCCTGTAAGTCATAAATCATTAAAAGCACATACGGGAAGTTTTATTTTAGGGAACAGGGCTCTAAAAGTCAAAATGGACGGTTAGGTCATTACACGGTACAGGTTCATTATGACATTTAAGACTTGTCTATGAAATTTTGTGAGAAACGGAGTTGATTTGACGTGATTCGGACGTCCAGTTGAGAAGATAGGAATTATAAAGTGTTCTTGAGAATTTCATTTTATTTTGTGCTAAATTTGTAGTTTTAGGTGTTATTCTGGTGATTTGATCGAGCGAGCAAGTTCGTATGTTTGCATGAGAATTGTGTGCATGTTTGGTTTTGAGCCCCAAGGGCTCGGGTGAGTTTCGGGTAGGCCACAGGATGTTTTGGACTTTGCAAATCTGGTATTTTTCTGGAGCAGGTATTCTGGCATGTCATTCTTCGCATTCGCAAAGGTAATCTCGCCAACGAGAAGAGTAAACAGGGCAGCTGGAGTTTTCTTCTTCGCGAACACGAAGGCTTAGTCGCTAACACGAAGCCATGGGGGCATTACCATTCGCACACGCGACCAGCTCCTCGCGAATGCATAGTGTTAGGAACACCTGGGGAAGAGTCGATTGTTCCTTCATTGCGAACGCGAGCAATGTCTCGCGAACGCATAGGCTAGGGGGTAGCCTATGCGAACGCGAACTCTGTCTCGCGAACGCGATGAACACTATCGCCCAGCACTTAACTGAATCAAACACGAGTTTAAGCCATTTCTTCATCATTTTTCAAGAACCAAACGGATAGAGGAGATTTTCAAGAGTCATTTTCTTCCCTAAAGTTTTAGTAAGTGATTCTAAACCATTTTCTTTCAATTACCCATTACATTGTAGAAACTAGGGATTTCGAAAATTTGGGAATTTAGACCTCAATTTGAGGTCGGATTGCAAAACCAATTACATATTCGGGCTCGGGGTGAATGGGTAAAAGGATTTTGGACCGAACCACAGGTTTTGACCAAGCGGGCCCGGGGTCGATATTTTGAATTTTTGGAGGAAAATTTGAGAAATTTAATTTATACAATATAATTGATTCCTTTAGCATTTTTTGATATTATTGAGTCAGTTTTTGAATAGATACGAGTAGTTTGGAGGTGAATTCCAAAGGAAAAGCTATGATTGAGAATTAAGTGGTCTTCGGAGCGAGGTAAGTGTTGTGTCTAACTCTGACTTGAGGGAATTAGGAACCTTAGACTATTTTCTGTGTGAAATTCATGTGAGCGGCGTATATGTGAGGTGACGAGTACTTATGTCCTGCCAATTTATCTATTTTCCATGTTTCTTCCATTTTTTTCTTATATTGTCTCTTTTCTATGCCTAATTGCTACGTGTTTATACTAGTGTTGTTAAATTGATTTTTCTTATCATGTCTACGAATTTTTTGGTGATAATTGAGAATTTATTTCAAAGTTGAGATTGATATTGTGGAACCAATTATTGAAGTAAGGCTTGTATTTGTTATTCTATCTCTCTGTTGTTATTTATGCATTGCATTATAGTAATGGAGAGTGTTAATGCATGAAGGGTGATGCCGTGCCATATTATGAGTGTTAATGCACGAAGGATGATGTCGTGCCATATTGTGAGTGTTAATGCACGAAGGGTGATATCGTTCCATATTATGAGAGTTAATGCATGAAGGGTGAAGTCGTGCCGTATCTATTAATTTTATGGTGAGATTGAGAGTAAAAATGTGAAGGGTGATGCTGCATTTTTCCTTTACTGTATTCGTGTTCCTATTGATTCATAATATGTTGGTTGTTTCAGTTGTCTTTCTGTTGTAGCTCTCTATCTCATATTTCCCCTAGCATGTTTCCCCTCCCGATATCTCTTATCTAATTCTTCATTACTGTTATTTGTATATACATTGTTAAACTGTATACGTTGATTTGTAGGTGCCTTTCCTTAGCCTCATCACTACTTCGTTGAGGTTAGGCTCGACACTTACCAGTACATGGGGTCGGTTGTACTGATACTGCACTCTGCACTTTTTGTGCAGATTTTGGTACCGGCTCGAGTTGATCGAGAATTTGCTATTGGACCGCTATCCTGAGACTCCAGATAGATCTGTCGGCGTTCACATGCCTTGAAGTCCCCATCTATCTTTCTGTTCTACTGTTTCTTTCATTCAGACAGTTGTAGTGTTTTGAGACTATTACTTGTAGCAAATTCTACAATGCTCGTGAATTGTGACTCCAGATCAGGGTAGTAGTAATTAATGCAGTCTTTATATTATTCCGCACTCATTATATTTCATCTTAGCTAATTTGTTGATATCTACTGAACGAGATATGAATTGGTTTAATGATTCTCAAACGTTGGCTTGCCTAGCAAGTGAAATGTTAGGCGATATCACGTTCCTGACAGTGGGAATCTCGAGTCGTGACAAGTTGCTATCAGAGCCAGGTTTCCTAGGTCTCACGATTCACGAGCAAGCTTAGTAGAGTCTGGAGGATCGGTACAGAGACGTCTGTGCTTATCTTCCAGAGGGTATGAAGTTTAGGAACAAATTTCACTTTTATTCTCCTCTGTCGTGCGATGTTGTTTTCTCAATACTGATTGAACTCTTCTACTCTTATTCTCTCACAGATGGCGAGAACACGTACCGCTTTCTCAGCTGAGCAGTAGCTTAAGACCCCAGTGGCAACTCTTACGAGGGGCAGAGGTCAAGGCCGAGGCTGTGCCAGAGGCCGAGGTAGGGGCAGGGCTCAGTCCATAGCCGGCGAAGCAAACCCAGCAGTGGAGCCTCAGATAGATCTTGATGAGGAGATTCCAGCTCAGACTATTCCTGCCAGACCAGCTCAGGTTCCAGAGGGGTGCATTGCCACCTCAGTACTTCAGGACGCTTTGGTCCATTTGATGGGCCTCATGGAGAGTGTGGCCCAGACTGGTACATTTTCCATGGCACCAACAGTCTCTCAGGTTGTAGGAGGAGCCCAGACTCCCACTACTCCCGCTCCGGTGCAGATAGCTCCCCAGTATCTGGGTCAATCAGCTCAACCAGTCAGAGTAGTTCAGCCAGTTATTGTGGCACAGGTCGGAGATGGGCCAGCTATTTCTTCTGAGGCTTTGTGGAGATTGGACAGGTTTACCAAGCTCTTCCCAGCTCACTTCAGTGGTGCTCCTTTAGAGGATCCCTAGGAGTATCTCGACAGCTGTCTCGAGGTTCTACAGAACATGGGTATAGTGGAGACCATTGGGGTCGATTTTGCTGCATTTAAGAGGACTGGTTCCGCCAAGAAATGGTGGAGAGATTATTTGTTGACCAGACTAGCTGGGTCGCCTGCTCTTACTTGGGACCAGTTCTCTCAGCTCTACATAGAGAAGTTTATGCCTATCACATTGAGAGAGGAGCGTCGCCGTCAGTTTGAGTGTCTCCAGCAGGGCAGTATGAGTGTTACTCAGTATGAGACCCGTTTTGTGGATTTGGACCGTCATGCTATTCTTCTACTTCCCACCAAGAGAGAGAGAGGGTGAGGAGGTTTATCGATGGACTTGCTCAGCCTATCATATTGTAGATGGATAAGGAGACTGGGAGTGAGATTTCGTTTTAGGCGACTGCTAATGTCGCCAGACGAGTCGAAATGGTTCTTGCTCAGGGAGGTCAGGGGTCTAACAAGAGACCTCGTTATTCCGGTGAGTGCAGCGGTGCCTCATCTAGAGACAGGAGTACTTTTGGTAGAGGCCATCCTCCCAGGCCATTTCATTCTGCGCTCCAGGCATCCCATGGTGCCTCAGGTGGTCGTGGCCCTCAGATGCATTATTTCAACCGGCTAGCCTACGGTACACCACCAGCTCCTATTAGTGCACCTCCACTCCAGAGTTATCAGGGTGGTTATTCAGGTCGACAGGGTCAGTTTCAGGGTCAGCAGTCACCACAACCGAGGTTATGTTATACTTGTGGTGATCCGAGGCACATTGCTAGATTTTGCCCTCGGGCAATGGGCAGCTCACAGAATCAGAGTTCTCGTGCCATGGTTTCGGCACCAGTTTTTGCACCACCTGCTCAGCCAGCTAGAGGCAGGGGTCAGGCAACCAGGGGTAGAGGCCAGACTGTTAGAGGTGGAGGTTAGGCCGTTAGAAGTGGAGACCAGCCAGCTAGAGGTCATCCCAGGGACATAGTTCGGAGTGGTGGGGCCCAACCCCAATGTTATTTTCAAGACCCAAATTAACCCTCCTTAAGGTGTCGTGACGGCACCTAGTCTTTACGACTATGTAAGCTTAATATTACGAAAAAAGAAAAAAAATGTAAATAAAACACAAGGTTTTTAAAGATAAACAACATATTGTGAATAACCAAAAGTAGTACCACTCAGCATATACAAAATAATTTCCCAAGACCCGGAATATCACTAAGTCGCAAGCTGCTATAATCTATGTAGCTCTATACAACAGTCTGAAGATAATAAAGAAAGTCTCAAGGCGAGGGAGTACAAGGGGCCTCCGAGGATCTGTGGACGCAAGCAGAAGTACCTTGAAGTCTCCTAAAATCAGCAGCACACACTAACCCCGATGCTGATAGCTCGCATCTAGATCTGCACACGAAAACATGTGCAGGAAAGGGCAAGAGTACACCACAATGGTACCCAGTAAGTGCCAAGCCTAGCCTCGGTTGAGTAGTGAGAAGGTCAGGTCAAAGCCCTACCGAAGTAAATATAATAAATTAAACAGTAAAAGATATAAGTAAAGTTTACGGTAACACTGTTAAATAAATTCTCAAAAATTTAATAGTTAAGGGGGCCCTTGGCGCAGAACATGATAAACACAATGGGGATTCTGCCGGGATACCGTCCCGTAGTTCCGAATGAATATGGAGTACAGGGAGATCTCTCGGAATACGTTCATAGTCCCAATTTAAATATGCAAGACATGGGGATATCCCGGAATACGTTCGTAGTCCCAATTTAAATATGCAACGCAAGATGAAATGACAGGAATGGCATCGAGTTATACAGTTTACACTGAACACAGATAAGGAAAGTAGAGACTTAACTAAGTATGGCGCACAGAATGTCAAATAGGCAGTTAAAAACACGTAAGCATGCTTTTATTGTCTAAGCTAAACAATTAAACATATTAGTGCAATTTAATAAGAGAAACAATTTATGATTTAAAAGGGATAAACGGAATTTTTGCAATAACAGGTTGTGCATGTACCTCGAACCAAGCTAAATCAATAGGTAAGAATGCCTTTTCCATGAATATCCGGCTCTGAATGGCCCAAATCTAGCCAAAAGCAATTACATATCATGATTACAATCATAACAGACTCATCTAATTAATTAAATCAATATTCTAACAAAATTTCCTAAATTCTCCCTGAAACATCGACACGGGCTCACGTCTCGAAATCGGGTAAAAGTCACAAAATTCGAAAGCCTATTCACTCACGAGTCTAACCATATCAAATTTACTAGCCTCCAACTTTCAATTTCCACATTAAATACATACTAACTAGGTGTGAAAATACATGGGGTAGCAAGATTATTGATCAAAAATAAGCACAAGGGACTTACCTCAAGAAATATCTCAAAGATGCTCTCAAATATCGCCCTAAACCGAGTTGCAATGTCCAAAAATGACAAAAATCGCTAAGCCCTTCGGTTTTAACCACTGCCCAGGTATTTTCGCACCTGCGGAGCCTGGGCTCGCACCGGCGGGTGCGCTTGTGCGAACAAATGCGCTCATCTGCGCAAATAACTTACCCCCTCTGCCTTCGCACCTATGATGAAAGGGCCGCACCTGCGTGCCTGCATAATTCCCTTCCGCTTCTGCGGACCTTGAGCATATGCGATGACCCTAACGCATCTGCGTGCATCGCAAATGCGGAATTCACCTCCCCTGGCACTCATCCATTTTTCCGCTTCTGTGCTTGCCTCTTCGCACGTGCAATCAAGCACCTGCGGTCTCTCCACCGCAGGTGCGAAAATGACAGATGCCTGAAGACTTCAGCAGCAACTCAAATCCAACTTTTGATCTGTTAATCACTTGAAACTCACCCGAGGCCCCCGGAACCTCAACCAAACATACCAACCAATCCTAAAGCACCATACTAACTTAGTCGAGCCTTCAAACCACATCGAACAACACCAAATACATAACCTAAGCACGGATTCAAGCCTAAGAACTTAGAAGTTTTCCAAATTCTACAAATGAGGCCGAACCACATCAAATCTAGTCTGAATGACCTCAAATTTTACACACGGGTCACAAATGACACTATGAACCTACAGCCACTTTCAGAAATCCATTCCGAGCTCGATATAAAAAATCCCACCATCGGCTGATATCGCCGAAAATCTAACTTCCGCTAATTCAAGCCTAAATCTACTACAGACCTCCAAAACATATTCCAGATGCGCTCCTAAGCTCAATATCACTCCACGGAGCTAACGGAGTCGACAAAATTCCATTTTGGATCCGTCTTCACACAGTTCCAACTACGGTTCAATTTCTAAGGCTTAGACTCACATCTAGGGACTAAGTGTCCCAAAACTCCCCGAATTCCATAACCAATCACTCTGGAAAATCCCAAAAGCAGAAATAAATGTGGGGAAAGTAGATATTAGGGGATCAGGGCTCTAATTGTCAAAATGACCTGCCGGGTCGTTACATCCTCCCCATCTTAAAACAATCGTTCATCCTTGAACGAGTAAAAAGACATACCTGAAGCTGTGAAAAGATGAGGGTACTGGCTGCGCATATCCTGCTCGGTCTCCCAAGTCGCCTCCTCGACCGGCTGACCCCTCCACTGGACCTTTACTGAAGCAATATGCTTTGACTTGAGCTTTCTGACCTGCCTGTCCAAAATGGCTACTGGCTCATCAATACATGAGTTGGATCACCGTGATACTTCCGGAGCATAGACACGTGGAATATCGGGTGAACTCCTGCTAGGATGGGAGGAAAGGCAAGCTCATAAGCAACCTCCCCAACTCGCCGCAATATCTCAAAAGGACCAATAAACCTCGGGCTCAGTTTGCTCTTCTTCCCAAATCTCATGACGCCCTTCATAGGCGATACCCGAAGCAAGACCCGCTCACCGATCATAAATGCTAAATCACGAACCTTCCGGTCTGTATAACTCTTCTGCCTGGACTGGGCTGTACGAAGTCTCTCCTGAGTCACCTTCACCTTATCCAGGCATCCTGGACCAAATCTGTACCCAACAATCGGCCCTCGCCCGGCTCAAACCATCCCATTGGGGACCGGCACCGCCTACCATGCAAAGCCTCATACGCTGCCATCTGAATGTTGGACTGGTAACTGTTGTTGTAAGCAAACTCTACAAGTGGCAAGTATTGGTCCCATGACCGTCCGAACTCCATCACATAGGCACAGAGCATATCCTTAAGAATTTGAATCATGCACTCGGACTGCCCATTCATCTGAGGGTGAAAGGTTATGCTCAGCTCCACCCTAGTACCTAACTCCTGCTGTTCTTCTCTCCAAAACCGTGATGTAAAATGTGTACCTATATCTGCAATGATGGATACTGGAATACCATGAAGGCGGACAATCTCTCTGATATAAATCTCAGCCAACCTCTTATAAGAATAAGTGGTCAACACTGGAATAAAATGAGCTGACTTGGTCAGCCGATCCATGATCACCCAAATAGCATCAAACTTTCTCAAAGTCCGTGGAAGTCCAACTACAAAGTCCATGGTGATCCACTCCCACTTCCACTCTAGGATCTCTAATGCCTGAAGCAATGCACCCGGCCTCTGGTGCTCATATGTGACCTGCTGACAGTTAAGACACTTGTCCACAAACCCAACTATATCCTTCTTCATCCTCCTCTACCAGTAGTGCTGTCTCAAATCCTGGTACATCTTCGCGGTACCGAGATGAATGGAGTACCGTGAGCTGTGGGCCTCCTTGAGAATCAGCTCCTGAGGCCTATCTATATTGGGCACACAGATCCGGCCATGCATCCTCATCACACCGTCATCACAAATAGTCACATCTCTGGCATCACCTCGCCGAACCTTGTCCTGAAGAACTAGAAGATGAGGATCATCATACTGGCGCTCCCTGATACGGTCATAAAGAGAAGACCTAGCAACCACACAAGCTAATACTCAGCTAGGCTCTGAAATATCCAATCTCACGAACTGGCTGGCTAAGGCCTGAACATCCAAGGCTAAGGGCCTCTCAGCTGTCGGACGATATGCCAAACTCCCCAAACACTCTGCCCGGCGACTCAAGGCATCGGCCACTACATTGACCTTCCCCGGGTGGTATAATATAGTGATATCATAGTCTTTAAGTAGCTCCAAACATCTATGCTGATGCAAATTATGGTCCTTATGCCTGAGCAAGTTCTGCAAACTCCGGTGATCAGTGCAGATCTCACAAGGAACACCATACAAATAATGATGCCAGATCTTCAAGGCGTGAACAATAGCTGCTAACTCGAGATCATGGACTGGATAATTCTTCTCATGCACCTTCAACTATCTAGACGCGTAGGCAATCACCCTACCATCCTGCATCAATATTTCTCCAAGGCCAATCCTCGAGGCATCACAATAGACAGTGTAGGACCCCAAACCTGTAGGCAATACTAATACTGGGGCAGTAGTCAAAGTTGTCTTGAGCTTCTGAAAGCTCTCCTCACACTCCTCGGTCCACCTGAACAGAGCACTTTTCTGGGTCAGCCTGGTCATAGGCACTGCAATGGATGAAAATCCCTCCACAAAGCGACGGTAATACCCCGCCAAAGCAAGGAAACTACGGATCTTCGTAGCTGATGACGGTCTAGGCCAACTCTGCACTGCCTCCACCTTCTTCGGATCGACCTTGATCCCATCACAAGACACTATGTGGCCCAAGAATGCCACTAAAGCAAGCCAGAATTCACACTTAGAAAATTTTGTATACAACCTCTTCTTCCTCAAAGTCTGAAGCACGGTCCTCAGGTGCTGCTCATGATCTTCTTGAGACCAGAAATATACCAGGATGTCATCAATAAACACAATGACGAAGGAATCAAGATAAGGCTGGAACACACTGTACATCAAATGTATAAAGGCTGCTGGGGCATTGGTCAGCCCAAATGACATGACAAGAAACTCATAGTGACCATATCTGGTCCTGAAAGCAGTCTTCGGGATATCCGGCTCCCAAATCATCAACTGATGATAGCCAGAACGCAATTCAATCTTGGGAAACACCCTAGCACCCTGTAACTGATCAAATAAATCATCGATGCGAGGCAAAAGGATACCTATTCTTCATTGTATCCTTGTTCAGCTGCCGGTAATCAATACATATACGCATAGAACCATCCTTCTTCTTCACAAATAAGACCGGTGCACCCCAAGGTGATAGACTTCCCCTGATGAAACCCTTATCAAGAATCTCCTGCAACTGCTCCTTCAACCCCTTCAACTCAAGAAGAGCCATACGGTAAGAAGGAATAGATAATGGCTGAGTGCCCGACAACAAATCAATGCCGAAATCAATATCTCTATTGAGCGGCATACCCAGAAGATCAGCTGGAAACACATCAGGGAAGTCCCTCATTACTGGGACTGACTCAACTATAGGGGTATTAATATTGACATCTCTCACATAAGCCAAATACGCATCATACCCCTTCTCAACCATTCGTTGAGTCTTAAGAAATGAATTGACCCTACGGGGAGTATACTCTAAGGTACCTCTCAACTCTAATCTCGGTAAGCCTAGCATAGCCAGTGTCACGGTCTTAGCGTGATTATCAAGAATAGCATAATGAGGCGACAACCAGTCCATGCGCAAGATAACATCAAAATCTACCATACTGAGTAATAATAAATCGGCTCTGGTCTTAAAACCAATAAGAGTAATCACACATGACCGATATACGCGGTCCACAATGAGAGAATCTCCCACATGAGAAGATACATAAACAGGGGAACTCAAAGAATCCCGAGATATCCCCAAATATGGAGCAAAATAAGAAGACACATATGAATACGTAGAGCCTGGGTTAAATAATATTGATGCATCCCTATGACAGACAGGGACGATACCTGTGATGACTGAATGTGAAGCAACAGCCTGTGAATGGGCTGGAAGGGCATAGTACCTGGCCTGGCCTGCCGCTCTAGGGCGACCTCTACCTCCCCAACCTCCACCTCGAGCTTCCTGAGAAAGTGGAATGGCAGCTGGGGCTGGAAGAATGGCCGGAGGACCCAGTGGAGCACATGGAGGTAGATAAGTATGTGGAGGTGCACCCCGCCTGGTTCTGGGGCAATCTCTAACCATGTGACGAATGTCACCACACTCAAAACAACCCCTCGAAGGATGCGGTGGCTGAGACTAATTCGAACCTGGCCTGCTGGACTGGTCGATAATAGCACCTCGAGTAGGAGGCAACTGGATACTGAGGGTGCATAATAGGGCTCATGAGATCTAGGAGGAGCTAGAACACCGCTGGCTGCTGGAAGAGCTGAATTAATAGGGCGACTCACAAAACCCCTACCACAGCGTGTTGCTGGTGCACGAGCTCCTGAATACTGACCAGTATCTCGAGACCTCTTGGCCTCTCTCTCATCTCTGTCCCGAGCGAACATGCCCTCCACTCTCCTGGCAATGTTCACTGCCTGCTGATAAGTGATGTCCATCTCCAACTCGCTGGCCATACTGGCCCGAATATTGGGGTGGAGTCCCTCAATGAAGTGACGAACCCTCTCTCTGACTGAAGCAACCAGAGCCGGTGCATGGTGAGCTAACTCACTGAAATGGACTGCATACTCCGACACAGTCATAGCACCCTAGCGCAGCTGCTCAAACTCTGCACGCTAAGCATCCCTGAGGCTCTGAGGAACATACTCACGCAAGAACATCTCTGAAAACTGAGTCCAAGTGAGTGAGGCTGCCTTGTCTGGACTACTCAGCTCATAGGCATGCCACCACTGATATGCCGGTCCCCTCTGCTGGAAAGCGGTGAAAGAAAACCCACTCATCTCCACATTGCGGTGAATACGATGACACTCTTCAAGAAAACCTAGAGCATCATTTGATGTTAGTCCGCTGAAAGTAGGTGGGTGGTACTTCTTCTACCTCTCAAGTCTGAGCTGCTCTGCCTCAGAAGCAACTACCCTGGTCTTATGCTGAATCGGAGCCACTGGGGGCATAGGAATATACTCTGGGACCTGATCAACCTAGACCCTCTGCTCAGTAGTGCGGGCTGCGGGAGTCTGTGGCCCTCCCCCGGCCTGAGATGTAGCGGGAGCTATCGGAAATAGTCCAGCCTGAGCTAGAGTGCTGAACATGCTCATGAATTGAGCTAAAGTCTCCTGGAGGGCTGGGGTAGCAATAGGGATCTCCGGTGTCGGCCCTCCAGCTGGAGCTGCTGGGGGCTCCTCTGATGCAGCTCTCGCAGGTGCTCGGGCTACACCGCGTAGTCGTCTTCTACCCCGACCCCGTCCTCTGGCGGCTCTGATAGGGGGCTCAGGTGCCTGATCGTCGGTCCTCCTAGTGTGAGTCCTCACCATATATGAGAAAGAATAGAATCAAAGAACGTCTCCGTATCGATCCGTGAGACTCTAATAAATCGGCTTGTGACTCGTGACTCCTATGAACCTAGTACTCTGATACCAACTTGTCATGACCTAAATTAACCCTCCGTAAGGTGTCGTGATGTCACCTAGTCTTTACGACTAGTTAAGCCTAATATTACGAAAAAAGAAAAAAAATGTAAATAAAAAACAAGGTTTTTAAAGATAAAAAGCATATTGTGAATAACCAAAAGTAGTACCACTCGGCATATACAAAATAATTTTCTAAGACCCGGAATATCACTAAGTTACAAGATGCTATAATCTATGTAGCTCTATACAAAAGTCTGAAGATAATAAAGAAAGTCTTTAGGCAAGGGAGTAGAAGGGGACTCCGAGGATCTGCGGACACAAGCAGAAGTACCTTGAAGTATCCTAAAATCAGCAGCACGCACAAACCACGACGCTGATAGCTCGCACCTAGATCTGCACATGAAAACATGTGGAGAAAAGGGCATGAGTACACCACAATGGTACCCAGTAAGTGCCAAGCCTAACCTCGGTCGAGTAGTGACGAGGTCAGGTTAAGGCCCTACCGGAGTAAATATAATAAATTAAATAGTAAATGATATAAGTAAAGTTTACGGTAACACAATTAAAGAAATTCTCAAACATTTAACAATTAAGGGGGCCCTCGGCTCAGAACAAGGTAAACACAATGGGGAATCTTCCGGGATACCGTCCCGTAGTTCCGAATGAATATGCAGTACAAGGGGATCTCTCGAAATACGTCCGTAATCCTAAAGTAAATATCCAGTGTTGGGGATCTCCCGGAATACATCAGTAGTCCCAAAATAAATATGCAAGACAGGGGGATCTCCCGGAATACGTCTGTAATCCCAATTTAAATATGCAAGACATGGGGATCTCCCGGAATATGTCTGTTGTCCCAATTTAAATATGCAACGCAAGATGAAATGACAGGTAAGGCATCGAGTTACACAGTTTACACTGAACACACATATAAGGAAAGTAGGGACTTAACTAAGCATGGCGTACAGAACGTCAAATAGGCAGTTGAAAACACGTAAGAATGCTTTTCTAGTCTAAGCTAAACAATTAAACATATTAGTGCAATTTAATAAGAGAAACAATTTATGATTTAAAAAGGATAAACGGGATTTTTGCAATAATAGCCCGTGCACATACTCGTCACCTAACGTACACGGTGCCCACACATCAAATAATATCAAATATCCTAACGGAAAAGTCCCTAACACAAGGTTAGGCAAGCCACTTACCTCGAACCAAGCTAAATCAATCAGTAAGAATGCCTTTCCCATGAATATCCAGCTTTGAATGGCCCAAATCTAGCCAAAAGCAATTACTTATCATGATTACAATCATAATAGACTCATCTAATTAATTAAATCAATACTCTAACAAAATTTCCAAAATTTGCCCTAAAACGTCGACACGGGCCCACGTCTCAAAATCGGGTAAAAGTCATAAAATCCAAAAGATTTTTCACTCATGAGTCTAACCATATCAAATTTACTAAAATCCGACACAAAATGGTCCTCAAAATCCACAATTCAAACTCCTAAATCCCTAGCCTCTAACGTTCAGTTTCCACCTTAAATACACACTAACTAGGTGTGACAATACACGGGGAAGCAAGATTATTGATCAAAAATAAGCACAAGGGACTTACCTCAAGAAATCTCTCGAAGATGCTCTCAAACTTCGCCATAAACGCAGTTGCAAAGTCCAAATATGATCAAAATCGCGAAGCCCTCGGTTTTAACCACTGCCCAGGTATTTCCGCACCTGCGGAGCCTGGGCTCGTACCTGCGGGTGTGCTTGTGCGGTAAAATGTGCGCATCTGCGCAAATCACTTACCCCTTCTGCCTTCGCACCTGCAATGAAAGGGCCACACCTGCGCGTGCGCGTCTGCATAAATCCCTTCCGCTTCTACCTTGACCTGCAATGACCCTAACATATCTGCGGGCATCGCATATGAGGAATTCACCTCACACCTGCGACCCATGGAACTCATCCATTTTTCAGCTTCTGTGCTTGCCTCTCTGCATGTGCGGTCACGCACCTGCAGCCTCTCCACCGCAAGTGCCAAAATGACATATGCCTGAACACTTCAGCAGGAACTCAAATCCAACTTTTGATCCGTTAAGCACTTGAAACTCACCCGAGGACCCCAGGACCTCAACCAAACATACCAACCAATACTAAAGCACCATACTAACTTAGTCGATCCTTCAAACCACACCGAACAACACCAAATACATGAATTAAGCATGGATTCAAGCCTAAGAACTTATATTTTTTCAACATTCTACAAACGAAGCCGAACCATGCCAAATCTAGTCTGAATGACCTCAACTTTTACACACAGGTCACAAATGATACTACAAACCTGCAGCCACTTACGTAAATCCATTCCGAGCTCGATATAAAAAATTCCACTATCAGACGAAATCGCCGAAAATCCAACTTTCGCCAATTCAAGCCTAAATCTACTACAGACTTCCAAAAGAAATTCTGAACGTGCTCCTAAGCTCAAAATCCCTCAACGGAGATAATGGAGTTGACGAAATTCCATTCCAGATCCGTCTTCGCATAGTTCCGACTACAATCTAATTTCTAAGGCTTAAACTCACAACTAGGGACTAAGTGTCCCAAAACTCTCCGAATTCCATAACCAATCATTCTGGCAAATCCCAAAAGTAGAAACAAATGTGGGGAAAGCAGATATTAGGAGATCGGGGTTCTATTTCTCAAAATGACCGGCCGGGTCATTACAATTATGCTTTCCCAGCTAGGCGCAAGGCTGAGTTATCTGGCGCTGTTATCACAGGTACTGTTTCAATTTGCAATAGAGGTGCTTCAGTTCTATTTGATCCGGGGTCTAATTACTCCTATGTGTCATCCTATTTGGCTTCATATTTGATTGTGCCCCATCATTCTTTGGGTGCTTCTATGTATGTGTCCACACCAGTGGGAGATGCTATTATTGTAGATCGTCTTTATCGTTCGTGTGTGTCACCATTGGGAGTCTTGAGACTCGTGTAGATCTTCTACTCCTCGATATGGTCAATTTTGAAGTCATATTGGGTATGGATTGGCTATCACCTTATCATGCTATATTAGATTATCACTCCAAGATGGTGACCTTAGCCTTGTAGGGATTGCCTCGATTAGAGTGGAGAGGGACTCTTGGCCATTCTGCCAGTAAGGTTATCTCTTATGTGAAGGCTCGGCATATGATCGAGAAGGGGTGTCTAGCTTATTTGGCTTATGTCCGCGATTCTAGTGCGGAGGTTCCTGCCATGGATTTAGTGCCGGTTGTTCGTGAGTTTCCAAAGGTGTTTCCTATAGATCTGTCGGGGATGCCACCTGACAGGGATATTGCGCATTGACTTGACTCCGGGCACTCAGCCCATTTCCATTCCGCCATACCGCATGGCCTCGCCAGAGTTGGAAGAATTGAAGGAACAGTTGTAAGATTTGTTTGATAAGGGCTTCATTAAACCTAGTGTTTGCCCTGGGGTGCACCTGTGTTGTTTGTAAAGAAGAAAGATGGATCGATGAGGATGTGTATAGATTATCGGCAGTTGAACAAAGTCACCATCAAGAACAAGTTTCCATTGTCGAGGATTGATGATTTATTTGATCAGCTTCAGGGTGCCAAGGTGTTTTCGAAGATTGATTTGAGATTTGGCTACCATCAGTTGAGGATTAGGGCATCCGATGTTCTTAAGAAAACTTTTCGGACTCGATATGGGCATTATGAGTTTCTAGTGATGTCATGCGAGAAGAGCTGGACTTGACAGTCTGCGCAGGTGCGGAGAATTTGTGCACATCAACGGCTCAGTAGAAGCAGATTTTGGCACGCAGAAGCGAGAAGAAGCGCGGGTGCGGTTTGGATGTGCACACTTGCGGGCGCGCAGATGCGGCTAATTATGTCGCAGGTGCGGTCACGCCTGGGCAGAAAAGAGAAATTCGAGTGTTTGGTTTCATTCTTCGTTTTGGGACTTGAGAGCTCGGAATTTGGCGATTTATAGAGGGAGTTTCAGAGGAAGCTTTGGGGTAATGATTCCTAACTCGTTTTTGGTTGTATTCCATTAATCTATAGTTGTTTCCTAACTTCTTCAATAAAGATTTCGCGTTTTGAAAGGGGATTTGTGGTCGAATTTCAGTAATTCTTATATGGTCGGACTCGTGAGTGAATGTGTGTTTATATTTTGTAATTTTTACCCGATTCCGAGACGTGGTCCCGGGTCGACTTTTTAGGGCGAATTTTGGATTTTTTGTTAAAATATTGATTTCATTGATTAGATAAGTCTATTATTGTTGTATTCATGTTATGCAATTGTGTTTGGCTAGGTTTGGGTCATTCAGAGCCGGATATTCGTGGAAAGGCATTGTGACCGATTGTTTGAGCTTGGTTCGAGGTAAGTATCTTGCCTAACCTTGTGTGGGGGACTTCCCCTTAGGATTCGAGTTTTCTATGTTGATTAAAGTCCGTGTACACGAGGTGAGGAGTGCGTGCACGAACTTATTTGTGGAAAGTTGGCCTTTTAGGGTTCTTAGGTCCTTGTATTCGTTGAATACGCAGTTGTTCTTATTATGATTATATATCTTAATTACTAGATTCACATCTACCTGCTTAATTAGAATAAATTGCTTCATGATCCACTATTATTGTTACTTGATTCATATGTGCCTTAATTGAAACTGTTATCTCTTTTATAGCCATGCTATCTTTTCATAACTGCTTATCTTTATTTGGAATTTATATTATTTCATCCTATAATTGTTCAGTCTTAATTGAGGTTATGATTAATTTTCCGTTGTTGTCCTTAATTGAATTGTTGAATATCCTTCGTAATTTTCTCAACCTTAAAAGAAGTTTAGATATCCTATATCTTAGTTGACTTGTTTTATTTGGCATTATTGGATTCGTGTTAGCTTCCCTGTTGTTGAAGTGTATATTGTGGGATTTGTTGCTACACCTTAGTTTTCTCTTTGTTGATATGTTCTCTTTACACTTAGCATTTCAGACTGTGGTTATTCCTTGTGATTTGGTCCCATATTTTTCTGTGATTTAAAAGTTCTTGAGTTGATTTACTTGTCGTACTTTGTATGATTTCCATTGTTGTTGTTGTATTTGTTGTGGTGATGCACGAGGTTTCTGCCATGCAGTTGTTATTATTGTGATGCACGAGGTTTCTACCGTGCGGTTGTTGTTATGGGGTTGCACGAGTTTTCTGCCGTGCTATTATTATTATTATTATTATTATTATTGATATTTGCACATGCATGGGTTGCACATGTGGCAAGACAATGTGGGAACATTATTATGCACGTGTGGTGAGATAAGGCGGCCATTTATGTTTCTATTGCACACGTGGCGAGACAAGGTGGGCTGTGTCAGGGATTGATTTGTGATGATTTGTGGCCTGGGGGAATTCTTGTTGTTGATATTTGTGAAGTGGTATACATACCTATGTGAGCTTTATCTTGTGAAAGCTCTGAGAAAATATTCTACGTGTTGTCCGTTCTTTTTCCTTATGCTTATTTGCTAATATGGACTATGGTAGGACACTTGCACAAGCATACACGTAGTTAAACACTCTTATCGGATAGGAGGTGTTCTTGATATTGTTGAGCATAGATGCTCACCCTTGTTTACTTGCCTTCTATGTGAGAATGGCTCTATTGGCACGTGAGTCGTTAGTGCGGTTATGAGATTTTATGAGGGAACAAGATGCTAAGTGTTAGAGTTCAGGTATTGAGACCCATGATTTGTGATTTGTCCGAGGTTCGGTTCCTCATGGAGTTGTTGACTAAACTTGATATAAAAGCGGTTGTAGTTGCTGAGTTATTACTTGTCCTTGCTGTATTTTTGCTATCGGATTTAGGTTGTGTTCCATTCACCTTTCTGTGTTATTTTCATGATATTCCGCCGATACTTGTTGTTGCGTTCCTTATTGCCATCATTGTACTGTAAGCCATATTGCATAGTCTTCATGTGACATCATACTTCTATTGTTCATGTACTTATATCTATTCAGTTTATTAGACCAGTGGGTTTTTTGACTGTTCCTCGTCACTACTCCACCGAGGTTAGTCTTGATACTTATTGGGCACCGCTGTGGTGTGCTCATGCTTCTCTTCTGCACATTTTTGTGCAGATCCAGGTACTTGTTCTTTAGCTAGCTGTGTGGACTGTTGCTGTGGAAACTCAAGGTAAACCTGCGGCTGCGTTCGCAAGCTTTAGAGTCACCTTCAACTTTTCGTTTTGCACTGTTTATTCTTATTTCTGGACAGTTGTATTTAGAAGGTTTCTAGCAAACACTCTGTAGAGCTTATGACTTATACTACCTGTTTGGGGAATTTTAAGAGATTCTATTTAAATAATGTTATTTTAATTATTGTTAGGCTTACCTAGTCCCTAAGACTAGGTGCCATCACGATACCCAGACGGAGGGAAAATTGGGTCGTGACAGAGAGAGAGTGTTGCTTCGGGTATCACTCATGAAGGGTGTAATGAGGCTCAGAATGAAAGCAAGTTGAGCCCTAGGTATATCAAACCTTTTGAGATTCTGGAGAGAGTGGGAGAGGTGGCTTATAGTCTTGAGTTTCCACCTAGTTTAGCAGCTGTTCATCCGACATTCCATGTGTCCATGCTTCAAAAGTATCACGGCGATCCGTCCCATGTGGTAGATTTCAGCTCTGTCCAGTTGGACAAGGATTTGACTTACGAGGAGGAGCTGGTGGTTTTTCTAGCCCGACAAGTTTTCCAGTTGAGATCAAAGAGTTACCCTTCAGTTCAAGTGAAGTGGAGAGGTCAGCCTATTGAGGCAGCTACTTGGGAGTCCTAGTCCGATATGCGGAGTAGACATCCCCACTTTTCACCAGCTCAGCTACTTTTCTATGTCTGTTTGAGGACGAACAGTTATTTAAGAGGTGGAGAACGTGATGACCCAAAGGGTCATCTTATGTTTTTGAACTCGAATCTACGCTCTTAAGCCTTACAAATCTCACTTTTACCCTCCTCGATTTGCGTGCGCAATCCGGACATGTTTCCGAAAAGCTTCTATGTTTTAAACTAATGAAAATAAGAAATTTTGCCTTAAAAGATGATTTTAGTTGACTTCGGTCAACAGTTTTGGTAAATGGGCCCGGATCCGTGTTTTGACAATCCCGGTGGGTCCGTATCGAATTATGAGACGTGGGCATATGCCCGAAATCGAATTCAGAGGTCCCTAGATCGAGTTATAAATTTTGGATGAAAATAAAAAGTCTGAAAATTAATTATATTTAAGAATTGATTGATGTTTGGCACTGTGAGCACCGGGTCCGTATTTTGGTTCCGGAGCCCGGTACAGGTTCATTATGATATTTGAGACTTGTATGTGAAATCTGATAAGAAACGGAGTTGATTTGACGTGATTTGAAGTGTTCTTGAGAATTTGATTTGATTTGGTGGTTAATTCGTATTTCTTGGTGTTATTTTGTCAATTGGATCGCGCGAGCAAGTTCGTATGATGGTTTTAGACTTCTGTGCATATTTGGTTTGCAGCCCCATGGGCTCGGGTGAGTTTCGGGTAGGCCAAGAGCTGTTTTGGACTTTGACAATCTGGTATTTTGCTGCAGCAGGTGTTCTGGCATGTCCTTCTTCGCGTTTGCAAAGGTACTCTCGCGAACGCGAAGGTACTCTCGCGAACGCGAAGGTACTCTCACGAACGCGAAGAGTAAACTGGGAAGCTGGAGTTTTATTCTTCGCAAACGTGAAGGCTTAGTCACAAATGTGAAGAGATGGGGGTGTTACCCTTTGCGAACGCGACCAGCTCCTCGCGAACGCGACCAGCTCCTCGCGAACGCATAGTGTTAGGCACACCTAGGGAAGAATCGATCGTTCCTTCCTCGCGAACGCGAGCAATGTCTCGTGAACGCAAAGGACAGTGGGTAGCCTACGCGAACTCCATCTCGCGAACGCGAAGGCTTGGTAGCCTATACTCTTCGCGAACGCAACAGTGCTCTTGCGAACACGATGAACACTGTCGCCCAGCACTTAACAGAATCAAACACGGGTTTAAGCCATGTCTTCAACATTTTTCAAGAACCAAATGGGTAGAGGCGATTTTCAAGAGTCATGTTCATCCCCAAAGTGTTGGTAAGTGATTCTAAACCATTTTCTCTCAATTACCCATTACATTTTATGAATTATCAACCTAAAATCTAGAGTTTTCATGGTAGAATTAGGGGTTAGGGTAGAAACTAGGGATTTCGGAAATTTGGTAATTTAGACCTCCATTTGAGGTCGGATTCCAAAACTAATTACATATTCGGGTTCGGGGGTGAATGGGTAAAAGGATTTTGGTCCGAACCTTGAGTTTTGACCAAGCGGGCTCGGGGTCGAGTTTTCGACTTTTTGGAGGAAAATTTGGGAAATTTAATTTATACAATATAATTGATTCCTTTAGCAATATTTGATATTATTGAGTCATGTTTTGAATAGATACGAGTGGTTTGAAGGTGAATTCCAAAGGAAAAGTTGTGATTGAGAATTAAGTGGCCTTCAGAGCGAGATAAGTGTTGTGTCTAACCCTGACTTGAGGGAATTAGGAACCTTAGACTATTTGCTATGTGAAATTCATGTGAGCAGCGTATATGTTAGGTGACGAGTACTTATGCGCTGCCAATTTACCTATGTTCCATGTTTCTTCTGTTTTTTTCTTATATTGTCTATTTTCTATGACTAATTGCTACGTGTTTATACTAGTGTTGTTAAATTGATCGTTCTTATCATGTTTACGGATTTTCTGGTGATAATTGAGAATTTATTTCAAAGTTGAGCTTGATATTGTGGAACCAAATGTTGAAATAAGGCTTGTATTTGTTATTCTATCTCCCTATTGTTATTTATGCATTGTATTATGGTACGGGAGAGTGTTAATGACGAAGGGTGATACCGTGCCATATTATGAATGTTAACGCACGAAGGGTGATGCCGTGCCATAATATGAGTGTTAATGTATGAAGGGTGATGCCTTGCCATATTGTGAGTGTTAATGCACGAAGGGTGATGCCGTGCCATATTGTGAGTGTTAATGCACGAAGGGTGATGCCGTGCCATATTGTGAGTGTTAATGCACGAAGGGTGATGCCGTGCCATATTGTGAGTGTTAATGCACGAAGGGTGATGCCGTGCCATATTGTGAGTGTTAATGCACGAAGGGTGATGCCGTGCCATATTGTGAGTGTTAATGCACGAAGGGTGATGCCGTGCCATATTGTGAGTGTTAATGCACGAAGGGTGATGCCGTGCCATATTGTGAGTGTTAATGCACGAAGGGTGATGCCGTGCCATATTGTGAGTGTTAATGCACGAAGGGTGATGCCGTGCCATATTGTGAGTGTTAATGCACGAAGGGTGATGCCGTGCCATATTGTGAGTGTTAATGCACGAAGGGTGATGCCGTGCCATATTGTGAGTGTTAATGCACGAAGGGTGATGCCGTGCCATATTATGAGAGTTAATGCACTAAGGGTGATGTCGTGCCGTTTTTATTGATTTTATGGTGAGATTGAGAGTAAAAGCACGAAGGGTGACGCCGTTCATTTTTCCTTTACTGTATTCGTGTTCCTGTTGAATCACTATATGTTGGTTGTTGCAGTTGTCGTTCTGTTGTAGTTCTTTATCTCATATTTCCCCTAGCATGTTTCCCCCTCCCGATATCTCCCGTCTAATTCTTCATTACTGTTATTTGTATATACATTGTTAAACTGTACATGTTGATTTGTAGGTGCCTTGGCTTAGCCTCGTCACTACTTTTTCGAGGTTAGGCTCGACACTTACCAGTACATGGGGTCGGTTGTACTGATACTGCACTCTGTAATTTCTGTGCAGATTTTGGTACCGGCTCTGGTTGATCGAGATTTTTCTATTGGACCGCTATTCGGAGACTCAAGGTAGATCTGTCGGCGTGCACAGACCTTGAAGTCCCCGTCTATCTTTCTGTTCTACTATTTCTTTCATTCAGACAGTTATATTTCTTTCAGACTATTACTTGTAGTAAATTCTAGAATGCTCGTGAATTGTGACTCCAGATACGAGTAGTAGTAATTAATGCAGTCTTTATATTATTCCACACTCATTTGTAATGACCCGACTTGTCATTTGAAGAATTTACGCCTCGTTCAGTGACTTAAGGTCTCGAACAGCTTCGCAATATGTATTATGACCCACGGGTGTGGTCGAGTTTGATTTACTAAAGATTCGGAATTAAATTAAAAGGACAATCCTTAATTTGAAGCTTAAATGGAAAGAGTTGATCGGAGAGTTGACTTTTGAGAAAACGACTCCGAAATGGAATTTTGATGATGTCAATAGCTCCATATGGTGATTTTGGGCTTAGGAGCGTGTCCGAAAAATTATTTGGAGGTCCGTAGTGGAATTAAGCTTGAAATGTCAAAAGTTGAATTTTGGGGAAGTTTGACCGGGGGGTTGACTTTTTGATATCGAGGTCGGAATCCAATTCTAGAAATTTGAATAGGTCCGTTATGCCATTTATGACTTGTGTGCAAAATTTGAAATCATTCTGAATTGATTTGATGTGTTTCGGTACAAGATAAAGAATTTGAAAGTTCTAAGTCCATAGATTTTGATGTGAGGTGCGATTCGTCGTTTTGATGTTGTCTGATATGATTTAAGAATTTGACTAAGTTCGTATGATGGTTTAGGACTTGATGGTATATTTGGTTAAGGTCCCGGGGGGCCTCAGGTGAGTTCGGATGCCTAACAGATTGAATATGGATTTGGAGGAGGAGCTGAAGCAGATGGGGATCTGGTATGATCGCACCTGCACGAAAAAGGGCCACAAGTGCTAGCTCGCGGATGCGCGGAATTAATCGCGGAAGCGGAAAATGCATGGGCTGGCCAGGCATCGCGGGTGCGAAAAATTTTACCGCGGGTGCGAAGCCATTGATATTATGTAGGTATAAGGGTGGCATTTCACTGTTGTTGTGTTTGTTGGAATATTGTCTGGGCGGAGCGATAAAGGTGGCAATAGGAGCGATAAGGGTGGTGTAACGACCCGGCCGATCGTTTTGGGAGTTATAGCCCTTTTTCCTCCATTTCTGTTTCCTTTATGCGCTTAAGCTATATTATGATATACCGGGTTAGTTGGTTCGGGCCCGGAGTGGTTTCGGAGTGAAATGAGACACTTAGTCTCTTATTTAGAACCTTAAGTTAGAAAAGTCAATCAGATGTTGACCTATGTGTAAACGATCTCGGATTTGAATTCTGATGGTTCCGTTAGCTCTGTTAGGTGATTTTGGACTTAGGAGTGCGTCCGAAATGTGATTCGGAGGTCTGTGGTAGAATTAGGCTTGAATTGTCGAATTTGGAAATTTAGAAGTTCTTAGGCTTGAATCCGAGGGTAATTTGGTGATTTGATGTTGTTTTGAGTGATTCGAAGGTTCGACTAAGTTTGTATGTTGATATATGACTTGTTGGTATTTTTGGTTGAGGTCCCGAGGGCCGCGGGGTGATTCTTGGTGGTTAACGGATTTGTCCAAGTTGGAAAATGCAGCTAAAGCTGCTGCTACTGCTATTTTCGCACATGCGGAAGAGAGAGTTGCAGGTGCGAGGCCGCTAGTGCATTTGGGGAAGCCGCAGATGCGAAAATAGAAGGCCAAGGCTGGGAACGCAGGTGCGAAGAATTGGCCGCATCTGCGAGCCCGCATATGCAAGGCCTTGAGCACAGATACGGAAAGGAAGAGTTGGGCTGGTTGCGTAGAAGCGGAAGTGTTACGCAGGTGCGCGCCCGCAGGTGCGGAACCTGGGGTCGCAAGTGCGGAATTGAGGGCTTAAGTGATTCTCGCAGGTGCGAGGATTCGACCGCAGGTGCGGTTCCGAAGGAGCGGACATATGGCCGCAGGTGCGACTGTGCTGGGCAGAAAAGCCCCAGCTCGTGTGTTTTGTCTTCATTTTCCATTTTTGGATTTGAGAAACTCGGGAGAGAGGTGATGTTTTGAAGGTTTTCAAGGAGCAACGTTGGGGTAAGTGATTTTAACCCATAATGGTATAAATTTCGTGAATCTTTGGCCTTGTTCATCATTAATTAGTAGGATTTTGGAGTGAAAGTAGGGGGTTATGGCTTGGAATTTTTAAGAGTTTAATTTAAGGATATGAAGGACCAAACGATGTTGGATTTTGATGAATTTGGTATGGTTAGACTCGTGAGTGAATGAGCTTTCTAGTGTTTGTAAATTTTGTCAGATTTCGAAACGTGGGCTCGGGGGCCGGGTTTGAGCCAATTTCGGGTTTTGGTCTAATTTTGTAGGTTTTCTTGTGGAATTCATTCCATTAGCGCATATTGATGGTATTGTACTGATTGTGAATAGATTCGGAGCATTTGGAGGCCGAGTCCAGAGGCAAGAGCATTGCGGGGTAGAGATTTGACCGGTTTGAGGTAAGTAACGATTGTAAATCTAGTCTTGAGTGTACGAAACCCCAGATTTTGTATCATTCTACTATTTTAGTGACGCACATTCTAGCTGACGGACGTATGGGTGTGCATTATTGGGGATTGTGACTTGGTCCGTCCCATAGCAATTGTAAAGTTGCATATTTTGTTGAAACTATATGATACTTATATGTTTTAAAAAGAGTTTCTGTAAATTGGGCTGAATGCCATGTTCGGGCTTTGCGCTAGTGCTGCTTGGAACCTTAGGGGATTTTTCTTACCATCCTCTCATTGTTTTCGATTGAAAATCCATACTCAATCATGTTTATACTTGTTTACCGCGTAACTCAGTTTTATGACTCTATTTTGATGCATATAAATATTTTGGGCCGAATGCCCTCTTTTACTGAAAT
>AWOL01S0001497.1:335821-361534 GCA_000715115.1 Nicotiana otophora
AGGAGCGGACATATGGCCGCAGGTGCGACTGTGCTGGGCAGAAAAGCCCCAGCTCGTGTGTTTTGTCTTCATTTTCCATTTTTGGATTTGAGAAACTCGGGAGAGAGGTGATGTTTTGAAGGTTTTCAAGGAGCAACGTTGGGGTAAGTGATTTTAACCCATAATGGTATAAATTTCGTGAATCTTTGGCCTTGTTCATCATTAATTAGTAGGATTTTGGAGTGAAAGTAGGGGGTTATGGCTTGGAATTTTTAAGAGTTTAATTTAAGGATATGAAGGACCAAACGATGTTGGATTTTGATGAATTTGGTATGGTTAGACTCGTGAGTGAATGAGCTTTCTAGTGTTTGTAAATTTTGTCAGATTTCGAAACGTGGGCTCGGGGGCCGGGTTTGAGCCAATTTCGGGTTTTGGTCTAATTTTGTAGGTTTTCTTGTGGAATTCATTCCATTAGCGCATATTGATGGTATTGTACTGATTGTGAATAGATTCGGAGCATTTGGAGGCCGAGTCCAGAGGCAAGAGCATTGCGGGGTAGAGATTTGACCGGTTTGAGGTAAGTAACGATTGTAAATCAAGTCCTGAGGGTACGAAATCCCGGATTTTGTATCATTCTACTATTTGGAGTGATATTTATGGTATTCTTGTTGTCTTTCTGCGCATACCACTGGTTGTTTTATCCCGCCCTTATTGCTATCTATTTTCTAGTATTTTGTATATTATATTGCACAGGTTATTAGACTAGTGAGTGTCTTGACAGTACCTCGTCTCTACTCCATTGAGGTTAGTCTTGATACTTACTGGGTACCGACCGTGGTGTACTCACACTACACTTCTGCACATTTTTGTGAAGAGCCAGGTATTGGAGATATCAGACTTGAGTAGAGTTAAAGCGGGACCGTAACGATTCAAGGTAGAGTTGTTTTGTTGCCACAGTCCCTTGGAGTCTTTTTATTTCATTGTACTGTTAAATTTTAATCAAACAGTATTGTATATTCGGTCCTCATGATCATTCCATGTATTCAGTTAGAGTTCGTGACTCAGTACTACCAGTCTTGGGAGGTTGTATATTCATATTTATTCCGCTGTTAGTTTTAGTTACTTATTTAATTCAAAACAAAATGACTTCAAAATGTAATAGAAATCGGCTTACCTAGTCTTAGAGACTAGGTGCCATCACGACGCCTGTGGTGGGATTTTGGGTTGTGACATCATTATATTTCACCTTAGCTAATTTGTTGTTAACTACTAAATGGGATAAGAATTGGTTTAATGATTCTCTAACGTTGGCTTGCCTAGCAAGTGAAATGTTAGACGCCATCACGGTCCCGACGGTGGGAATTTCGGGTCGTGATAGCCCCACGGGCGAGTTTTGAGCATAATTTTGGATCTTTGTGAAAAATTAGCATTTTCTTATGGAATTAATTCCAATGAATTTTATTGACTGAAACGAATTATTTGTGACTAGATTCGAGGCGTTTGGAGGCCAATTCACGAGTCAAAGGCTTAGCGGAATAAGAATTTCACGATTTGAGGTAAGTGACAGTTTTAAATCTGGTCCTGAGGGTATGAAACCCCAGAATTTGGTGTCATGTGATTATTTTGGAGGTGACGCACATGCTAGGTGACAGGCGTGTGAGTGTGCACCGAGGGGATTGTGACTTGGTCCATCTCATGGAACTGTAAAGTTGAAGAACTTGTTGTTAGCTATATGCTCTCTATGTGTTGAAGAAATTTGACTGTAAATCATGTTAGAAATCATGCTTAGGCTATGCTATAGTACTATTGGGAGCCGCAGAGATCGTGTACTTGTTGAATTATATGCTAATTGTTGTCTTGTACTCAGTCATGATTTTTCTTGCATATTATACCTTAATCTTTCTTGATATTTGTTGATATATTATGTTATCTTTGTTTGGGCTGATCTTTGTGATTTCTGAGAGCCCGAGAGACTAGAAAGGTTGGGGACTGAGTAAGGCCGAGGGCCTGTCGGTGACGTAAGGATATTATGGCACGTGCGTTATCCGTGCAGGATATTATAGCACGTGAGTTGTCCGTGCAGCACGTGAGTTGTCCGTGCAAATTATGGCGCTTGGGCTATAGGAGCCCCTCCGGTGTCTGTACACCCCCAGTGAGCACGGGTACCCATTGAGTCTGAGTGATGAAGGGTGAGAGCCGAGTGGTTGAGTTGTTGTGATGAGTGGAGTGACTGTTGCCCTGAGAGGCTGTACTTGCTTTTCATTTGTTGTTGCACTTAGTTGCTATTTGTCATTGTTGTGAAATTCTCTAAAAGAATTTATATCCGGATTACATGAACTTGAACTGTATAAATTGATTTGACTTAAACTGCTGGATTTGAAAGCATGTCTATTCTCTGTTGGAATTACTGGAAATGAACTATAACTGTGTAGCTCGTCACTATCTTCAATTCCTTATTTATTATTGTTACTTGCTAAGTTGGTTATACTAATACCACATTTCGCACTTCGTGTATAGATCCAGGTGCTTCTGGACATAGCGGGTGTTGATTTTCTCCCACAGTTGATTTTCCGGAGATTCAGAGGTAGCTGTTATGTTTCCCAGACCTTGTCTCTCCTTCCCTATCTCCTTGTTTACTGTATTTGGTCTTAGGCTATTATAGACCGTTTTCTTTTGACTTGTTTCCATATTAGATGCGCATGTACTCAGTGACACCAGGTTTTGGGGAGTGTTCGTATTAGTATTTGTGTGATTTTGTATCGTATTTAAATATTATATTTTCAAACTTAAGAGAAATTATGTTTTATTGAGATTATCGGCTTGTCTAGTATCGAGATAGGCTCCATCACGACAGGTTGCAATTTTGGGTCGTGACAAATTCATAAGAGGCATTATTTTATGAAAGAAAGTTACCCCTAGTATAACATCTTGATGGATATCTTTTACCAAAACAAAGCTTTCCGGAATACAAACATCGTTTTGACAAATATAAGCTTTAGGTAGTTTATAAGAAATACCCATTTGACCACCACTAGTATTTTTTAATCTATGAGTGGTTTCATAAAAATATCTTGAAGGTATTACTCCTTTTATACAACTCAAATCTGCTCCACTATCAAATAAAGCAGTAAAATCTCTTTTAAAATTATAATCAATTAAAAGAGTTATTTTTATTAAAATATTTTGAGTAGTAAAATATTGGAGTTTTTGCAAAACTTCATCATCTGCATAATCAAAGCTCCTAGTAATGTATCTGCTAACGTTTCTATATTGTCTGCTTTTTCAGTAATATCAATACTGAATTCTTTCTCAAGGACAGAGTTTTCTAATTTAAAAACTCTTTTGTCTAAGGCTATATTAGAAGCCTTTAACTCTGAGATTTCTTTTTTGAGATTATTAATCTCTATTCCTAAATCTTGGACATTAGTCAGTCTATCAGGCAAAGCTTTCTCTCTAATCATCTTCTTAATATCTGACATAATAAAAGGTCCTTTTCGAGATGGAATCTCTATAGAAGATTTGTCTTTATTCTTGTACCTACTTCTGAAGTTGTAGGTATCTTATCTAAGATCTGGGATCTTAGTTTAGGTTCCTTAATAACCCTTAATAGTTCTATAATACTATCATTTGTTAAGACATTAACATTCATGTCTTTGAATTGAAAATAAATATTATAAAGGTCATCATCAGTGTTACAACACTTCTTTAAGCACTGTCCCTCAGCACAGGGACCTTGCTCATTTTCAGAAGAGGAGATATAATTCTCTTCTTGAAGGACTCATAAGTCTTCATCAGTAGATGATTCTTTATCACTATTTTCAGGACCATTATCCGGAGAGGAATTTAATAAAATCTTATACAAAGAATCTTTGATGCTATCATCTAAGTCAAGACTCTTGATTTTATCTTTGACTTTACAGTCTTTAACATAATGACCTACTCTACCACACTTATAACAGGCTTGAGGGTTTTTTTTGCTTTTATAAAATCCTTTTTTGCTTTATGAAATTCTTTTCTTCTCTTAGTTTTTTCAAACCTTTTTTCAAAAGAACCTTTTTTCTTTTTATGAAAATCTTTTTTCTTATGAGAATACTTTTTCTTTGCAGGAATATCAATAGCAAATTGTTCACAAAATTCTCCTAATTGTTGTCTCTCATTAAGACGATGTCTCTTGATTTCTTGATTTAGCTTTATCTCATTACATAAAGCTAAACCTTCTTGAGTGCATACACTGAATAATTTAACGTATGAATATTGATTATAATCCATACTCATTGTTGTTCCTCTAAGGATTTTTCTAACCCTTACAGCAAAAAGTGGAGGGAGTCCATCGATAAACTTGGACTTCCATTGAGTTCTATTAAACTCTGGTAATTCCATGAATCTAGAAAGGAAAATATCTGTATACCATCTAAAAGATGTTAAGATTTTACACCTAATATTTTGAAGCATAGTCCTAATAGTTTCACTATTATCAGACCATCTTCTAGAGAAATATTCTATGATGTTCATGATTAAACTGTAAACAGTGTTCTAGACATCTTGTCCATCCTCCTGTTTAACAGAATTCATAATTAGATGTCTCTGGCCATCAGTAAGATAATTATCCCACCAACCCTTAAGTTAACCAGCAAAACCGGCTACTATCATTTCTGCTATAGCCTTTCAGAATTCTTATTAACTTTACAGATAGTACTGTACATAAGCATTCTATGTACTATCGTATAAATTTGTCTATCTGTAAGGCCATCTATGTTCCATTCATAGATGTCTGTGCCACCGTAAACTTGATAGTAGTGGTCACTGTCAAGCTCTTCTAGAAAAATATCCTAAGGGGTTGGTCTAGGATGGTAAAACATCCTTTGAATTGGTTTTCGAGCATATTTTTCAGAGATTTTATTAATGTCGTCCGAGACTTGTAGTTTCTTATCTTTATCAGATAACTATTCTAAATTTAGAGGACTAACTCTAAATTCTTTAAATTTCTTGTTTAATAGTTGTTCAAGGATTTCAACATTATTGATCTTAAATCCTTAACCTCAGGAGGGGGTTGAATACTAGTGGTAGCGATCTGCTCTTTAGTATTCTTCTCAAAAATATTTTGGACTTCGGCTATTAGCTTGTCCAATCTTTCATGAATAGAAGCAATATGTTCACCCAGAATACTAACATAAATATTAATATAATTATTCTTTGTGAGCATAGTATTCAGATTCTTAGCAGTTATAACAGCAGTATCATTTTCAAATAATTTTGAAAAAGCATTAAAGTATACTACTTTATCCTTTTCCCCTATTTGAAAAGATTGTTGTGGTGGAAAAACTGATTTTGTAATTTTTTCACTTGTGAGTTTATAATCTCTTTCTAACACGGAAATATATTTATGCACATATTTCGACATAAACCAGGGAACAAAAGCAATGATTTTATTATACTTGCTAAAGTCATTATAAAAATCATTACGGAAGAAAGTTTTCAACTCTTCATTAAAGTTATCAAAAAACTAATTTCTGAAACGTTCCCATCTGGGTTTCTTAAATTCTTCACAAATTTTATTTTCGTTGGTGATCCCAGACTAAAATCTATTTGGTTTTTATCCATTAAGAGCATTTGAAAAATCCATTTCGGATGCAGTTGAGTGTCACAACCCGAAATTCCCACCATCGGACCGTGATGGCGCCTAACATTTCACTTGCTAGGCAAGCCAATATTAGAGTACTATTATCTATTTTTAAAACAATTTTTAAATTTATTAATAACAAAGAACAAATGCGGAAGTAAAGTCTGAAATGTAGTGAATAATCCTTAAAAATAACGGTGTCTAAATACCATTCGATAATTGGTGTCACAAGTGCACGAGCTTCTAGAATGATACAAATAAAGGTCTAAATAAAATAAAGCTGTCTGGAAACAAACACACAGCTAAAGTAAAGTAGGCGGGGACTTCAGAACTGCGAATGCCGTGCAGTTATTCCTCAAGTCTCCTCTGAGTAGCTGAAATCCGAGCAAGTCTATGGTACGTCGCTAAGACCAACTCTGAAATCTGCACAAGAAGTGCAGAGTGTAGTATTAGTACAACTGACCCCATGTACTGGTAAGGTGGTTCACTTACATTAACCTGTATACAATAATAGTAACAACAACAAATAATAGAAATAAATCAGGTAACTCATTTATAATAATTGAAGTCAACTCAGCAGTCATAACCAATTATCATTTCCATCAATTTCCGTTGCAGCGTGCAACCCGCTCTCACAATGTATTCATATTCAATTCTATTGCGGCATGCAACACACTCCTCTAATATATTCATTTTAATAAAGTTTGTTGCGGCGTACAACCCGATCCCCCAATATGAACTTTTAATAACTCTGCTGCGGCGTGCAACACGATCCTCCAATATGGAGTTTTAATAAGTCTATTGCGGCGTGCAACCCGATCCCCCAATATTGACTTTTAAATAAGTCTACTGCGGCGTGCAATCTGATCCCCCAAATATTGACTTTTAATAAGTCTGTTGCGGCATGTAATCCGATCCCCCAAATATTGACTTTTAATAAGTCTATTGCGGCGTACAACCCAATCCCCCAAATATTGACTTTTAATAAGTCTGTTGCGGCGTGCAATCCGATCCCCCATATATTGTCTTTTAATAACTCTGTTGCGGCGTACAACCCGATCCCCCAAATATTGACTTTTAATAAGTCTGTTGCGGCGTGCAATCCAATCCCTCATATATTGACTTTTAATAACTCTGTTGCGGCGTGCAACCCGATCCCCAGAATATTGACTTGTAATAAGTCTGTTGCGGAGTGCAATCCGATCCCCCATATATTGTCTTTTAATAACTCTGTTGCGGCGTGCAACCCGATCCCCAGAATATTGACTTGTAATAAGTCTGTTGCGGAGTGCAATCCGATCCCCCATATATTGTCTTTTAATAACTCTGTTGCGGCGTGCAACCCGATCCCCAGAATATTGACTTGTAATAAGTCTGTTGCGGAGTGCAATCCGATCCCCCATATATTGTCTTTTAATAACTCTGTTGCGGCGTGCAACCCGATCCCCAGAATATTGACTTGTAATAAGTCTGTTGCGGAGTGCAATCCGATCCCCCATATATTGTCTTTTAATAACTCTGTTGCGGCGTGCAACCCGATCCCCAGAATATTGACTTGTAATAAGTCTGTTGCGGAGTGCAATCCGATCCCCCATATATTGTCTTTTAATAACTCTGTTGCGGCGTGCAACCCGATCCCCAGAATATTGACTTGTAATAAGTCTGTTGCGGAGTGCAATCCGATCCCCCATATATTGTCTTTTAATAACTCTGTTGCGGCGTGCAACCCGATCCCCAGAATATTGACTTGTAATAAGTCTGTTGCGGAGTGCAATCCGATCCCCCATATATTGTCTTTTAATAACTCTGTTGCGGCGTGCAACCCGATCCCCAGAATATTGACTTGTAATAAGTCTGTTGCGGAGTGCAATCCGATCCCCCATATATTGTCTTTTAATAACTCTGTTGCGGCGTGCAACCCGATCCCCAGAATATTGACTTGTAATAAGTCTGTTGCGGAGTGCAATCCGATCCCCCATATATTGTCTTTTAATAACTCTGTTGCGGCGTGCAACCCGATCCCCAGAATATTGACTTGTAATAAGTCTGTTGCGGAGTGCAATCCGATCCCCCATATATTGTCTTTTAATAACTCTGTTGCGGCGTGCAACCCGATCCCCAGAATATTGACTTGTAATAAGTCTGTTGCGGAGTGCAATCCGATCCCCCATATATTGTCTTTTAATAACTCTGTTGCGGCGTGCAACCCGATCCCCAGAATATTGACTTGTAATAAGTCTGTTGCGGAGTGCAATCCGATCCCCCATATATTGTCTTTTAATAACTCTGTTGCGGCGTGCAACCCGATCCCCAGAATATTGACTTGTAATAAGTCTGTTGCGGAGTGCAATCCGATCCCCCATATATTGTCTTTTAATAACTCTGTTGCGGCGTGCAACCCGATCCCCAGAATATTGACTTGTAATAAGTCTGTTGCGGAGTGCAATCCGATCCCCCATATATTGTCTTTTAATAACTCTGTTGCGGCGTGCAACCCGATCCCCAGAATATTGACTTGTAATAAGTCTGTTGCGGAGTGCAATCCGATCCCCCATATATTGTCTTTTAATAACTCTGTTGCGGCGTGCAACCCGATCCCCAGAATATTGACTTGTAATAAGTCTGTTGCGGAGTGCAATCCGATCCCCCATATATTGTCTTTTAATAACTCTGTTGCGGCGTGCAACCCGATCCCCAGAATATTGACTTGTAATAAGTCTGTTGCGGAGTGCAATCCGATCCCCCATATATTGTCTTTTAATAACTCTGTTGCGGCGTGCAACCCGATCCCCAGAATATTGACTTGTAATAAGTCTGTTGCGGAGTGCAACTCTGATCCCCCCAATATTGACTTTTAATAAGTTTGTTGCGGCGTACAACCAGATCCTCCAATATATCTATTTCAATCAATTCTATGATATTGTGGCGTGCAATCGGATCCTCCAATATATCTATTTCAATCAATTCTATGATGTTGCGGCGTGCAACCCGCTCCTCCAATATATTCATTTACCAATTCTTATAGAAGAAACTTCCACAATAAATACAACAATTAATATAAAATTATATGTCACGACCCAAAAATCCCACCACGGGCGTCGTGATGGCACCTAATCTCTAAGACTAGGTAAGCCGATTTCAATTACATTTTTAGAGCCAATTTGTTTTTAAAGTAAATAAGTAACCAAAACTAACAGCAGAACAAATATGAATGTATAACCTCCCAAGACTGGTAGTACTGAGTCACGAACTCTAACTGAATATATGGAATGATCACGAGGACCGAATATACAATACTGTTTGGTTACAATTAACAGTACAATGAAATGAAAAGACTCCAAGGGACTGCGACGACCAAGCAGCTCTTCCTTGAATCCTTACGATCCCGCTTTAACTCTTTTCAAGTCTGATGTCTCCAATACCTGGCTCTGCACAAAAATGTGCAGAAGTGTAGTATGAGTACACCACGATCGGTACCCAGTAAGTATCAAGACTAACCTCAATGGAGTAGAGATGAGTTACAGTCAAGACACTCACTAGTCTAATAACCTGTGCAATATAATATACAAAATAATAGGAAACAAATAACAAAAATGGGCAACATAAAACAGCAAGTGATGTGCACAGTAAGACAATAAAATCACCATTAATATCGCTCAACAATTGATAAATACAATTACACCCAGTTAAATAAAGTTCTTCAATTAAATATCTTTCACACATAATTCTTGCAAATAAAACTCTTTTTTAAATATAATTTCCTCAAATAAACATCTTTCGAGTTAAATAATTCTTTCAATAAATATCTTCAAATATACTTTTCTCAAATAAACATCTTCCGAATACAATTCTTTCGTATAATTCATTTTGAATAAAAATCCTTCCAAATAAATATTTTGAATATAATTCTTTCGATTAAAGAGTCACCATGTGACACCTCATTTCAAAATCATAAAAATATGGGTCTCAGACCATTTTCATATTTCCACGGCACATCATGCCCATAATTAAATCATCATATTTCCCCGGCACCTCATGCCCTCATTTCATATCACAACTGTACGGACAATTCACGTGCCAAATATCATTATCATTTCATCAAAACATCTCGTGCCCACATTTCATATCACAACTGCACGGACAATTCACGTGCCAAATATCCTCATTATTTACTCACGGCACCTCGTTCCCACATTTTATTTTATAATCTGCCTGACAATAACCACAAGCTCTCAATTTCAACATAAATCAGATTGTTATCAAATTACCAACAACAAGACAAATTGCACAAGGTATAAAAGTAAACACAAGAAAATCACAACATCACATGAAAATCATCAATACCACAACCCCACATCATCACATATCGTCCCTAACAATAGCTATCCTTATCGCTTCTATTGTCACCCTTATCGCTCATATTGCCACCCTTATTGCTCTTATAGCCACCCTTATCGCTCCGACCAGATCATATTCCAACAAACACAACTACCGTGAAATGCCACCCTTATACCCACATCAAAATAATAACTAACACAACACAACACAACAATTTATACGGAAAATTATCACGGCAACATAACAAAAACAATTCATATCACAATTTGCCCAATGGCCACAACCAAATTCCAAAGCTACAACCAAATTAATTAATTTAACAATAAATAGCCAAAAGTTCTACACAATGTGTACAACACCCAAAAACAATCAATAGAGATAGGAATTACTCAACATAAAACAAAGTCTTCATTAAATTTAAATTTTCAATAATTATATAAACACCTCTTCTTAAGATCCTTTAATTAATTATTTGCAGAGGGAAAATCCATAATGAAATTAAATTCCAATAATTATAAAACTAACAGCTTCACGTAATTACATAATTAATCAAGTAACAATCACTTCAAATTGTCATATAACAACAGATTCAATAACAAGGATTTAGGCACGACAAATAGATTATTAAATATATACCAATAATTATCCAATTTACCACACAATATGCTCAAGACTCTAACTCAATAAAATTTACACATATAAGCCGAGTACGTACTCGTCACCTCACGTACACGGCTTTTCACATTTCACAAATGGCACATAAGACTCGATGCCTAAGGGGTAATTCCCTCACTCGAGGTTAAGCAGACACTTACCTTTTTGAAGTTATGCTGATATTCCAGAAATCACCTACTTTCTTGAATTGACCTACGGACCGCTCAAATCTATCCAAATTAATTGCATAACTTCATTAAAATTCATCGAAAATAATTCTGGATAATAATACGTCGACTTAAAATTTTATTCCAAAAAGTCAATAAAAGTCAACGCGGGACTCGCTTCTTGGAACCCGACATAATATTCACGAAATCCGAACACCCATTCCGATACGAGTTCAACCATACCAATTTTATCGAATTTCAATAACAACTCGACCTCCAAATCTTAAATTTGTATTTTTAGAAGATTTTACAAAAATCTTGATTTCTTCCATTTAAATCCGAATTAAATGATGAATATAATCATGGATTCATGCAATATAAACACTTTAGGGTATAGAACACTCACCCCAACCAATCTTGTGAAGAATCCCTCCAGAATCGCCCAAATTCGAGCTCCAAAAATTCCAAAACGAAATGCCCAAAAATGACTATTTTTGGTCCTGATTCTGCCCAGTTTCGCACCTATGGTTACTGTTCACGCACCTGCGGTTACTATTCACGCACCTGCGAAAACAAGACAGCTGCCCAGAAATTCCAGCAGCTTTTCTTCAAGTCTGAATTGATCCGTTAACCTTCCGAAATCCACACGAGGCTCTCGGAACCTCAACCAAATATACTAACATGTCCCGAAATACTATACGAACTTCATCGGGGCTTCAAACCACATCAAACAACGCCAAAATTATGAATCGCGCATTGAATCGAATTATAAGTTTTCAAATCTTCCAACTTCTATATTTTGCTCCGAAACGTATCAAATCAATCCGGAATGAATTCAAATTTTGCACATAAGTCATAATTGACTTAATGGAGCTATTCCCATTTCCGGAATCAAAATCCGACCTCATTATCAAAAATTCACCCTTCGGTCGGACTTTTCCAAAATCTTATATTTTCCAACTTTTGCCAAAATGTGTCGAATTGTCCTACGGAATTCCAAATCCAAATTGGAACATACACCTAAGTCCGAAATCATCATACGAAGCTATTTCCATTCTCGAAATTCTATTTCGAGGTCGTTTGCTCAAAAGTCAACTCTCCGTTCAACTCTTTCCATTTAAGCTTCTAAATAAGAATTGATCTTTTTATTAAATTTTGAATCTTCAGTAAATCAAACTCGACCACACCCGCGTGTCATAATACATATTACGAAGCTTCTAAAGACCTTAAGCCACTGAACGGGGCATTAATTCTTAAAACGACAAGTCGGGTCGTTACATTCTCCACCTCTTAAACAAACGTTCATCCTCGAACGTTCTAAGAATTATTCTGAGGTTGACAAATGGATGATTTTACTTTTACACATATACTCACGGTTGATTCCACGCTACCGCAATTGAGATAAGCCTGATTACATCATCTCATTTGAGTTTATTTCTTTTATCCATATTTGTAAACTTTAAGATCAATTTCTTACACTCCAAACATTTCCAAAGGTCTGATTTTCACAACAACGCACGATTTTAGTCTCAACCGGCTATAGCAACTCGTTCCTACGCACACATCAGCTTTCTTGATAGTGTGGAAGTAATTCAAAAATTTTCTAGGGTGTTACATTCTCCCCCGCGTAGGATCATTTGCCTTCAAACACATAACATAATTTATCTCTTATTTTGCACGTCTCAACCCCCAAATTTGTACTAACTCCCAAATTATTCAAAATGTTCGGGAGAGTCTCCCCTATAATTGGGCCTATCCACCTGCTAGAGTAACACCAAAATAACTCCTAACAATACATCCACAACCCAACAAAATACCACAATGTATACAACAATAATACTAATATCAACATTACAAGAGCTGCATTATCGTAATGATATCAAGACATGAAGTACATCATATGTATGCTCATCACACATCCCTGGTCTTAAAAGTCGTTCATAATTAATTCCAGCATCATCAATTAATCTCACATTAACCGCCACCGCATTTCAAATTTTCACAACACTGACAACAGAATGTGAGGCATGAAGACCTCATGATTACTTATTCGGATTAGTGAGTCACATTTAACGCCACCTGGGCACTCATCTTATAGGTTAAAACTCAATGTTTACAGCACGAAAATGGCTGAATATGAACATAACAATATATAAGAATTATCAAATAAGCCTAACAGGCATGACTCCCTATTAATATTATTGTACAAATTAATTTCACAAAGGGAGAATATTAAACTCATAAATATTTCACCACAAGGACCTCGTCCTTACATAACTTCCACCGCGGCTTGCAACCCGGTTTAAATATTTCACATCATGTAAAAATGCTAGGATCTCGTCTTCAACTCCGAATCACAAGTATGTTGCACATTGTGCCTACTGAAATTTTCAATTTCATTTCTTTCTTCTTTTCAATATATTTCATAAACAGTTTTCACAACACATAATGAGCCCTCATACCGGTAGGGCGTATAATTCGAGATTTGGACCAAGTGAGATGTATCAAGGACGAAGATGGTAGAGTATTGATGGAAGATGCCCAGATTAAGAGGAGATGGCAGACTTACTTTCATAAACTTCTGAATGAAGAAGGGGATCGGGATATTGTGCTAGGCGAATTGGAGCATTCCGAGAGTCACCGTGACTTTGGGTACTGCAGGCGTATCGAGGTTGAGGAGGTCGTGGAAGCTATGCGTAAGATGAGTAGGGGCAGAGCGACCGGTCCAGACGAGATTCNAAATTATAATGATTAAATCAACGGGTCGGGCCTCAACCTCTTAGGCGCCCACTACCCGCATGTCCTCCACCTCTAGCTGACTGTGCACGTGGAGTATCGATTGGAATAAAGCTTGTAGCTGGAGTGTTCTGATGAAATCCACCCCTCCCTAGTCTGGGACAATATCCCATGATATGCTTAGTATCACCATACTCAAAACAACCCCTCTGAGGTCGGAGCTGCTCGCACTAAGTCTGTGCCGGATAACTGGAATAACCACTGTAAGAATCTCGTGTCGGTGGTGCACTATAAACTGGAGCAGCCCGGGTAATCTGATGTGCGGACTGAGCTGACCGACTGCTCGAGCCTCCGCTATAATAGGTTCTAGCTGAAGAGTAATATCCATTGAACCCTCTAGATTTTTGAGACCTTTTGGCCTCCTTAGACTCCCTTTCCTCGCCTAAAACACCCTTTATCTTCCTTGCAATCTCCACTACTTGTTGAAATGGAGCATCATTTTGCAATTCTCGATCCATGGGTATTTTAATATCATAATCGAGCCCCTCAATGAATTTACGGACCCACTCTCTGATTGTAGGAACCAAGATTGGTGCATGATGGGCTAACTCACTGAATCTGATAGCATTTTCTGACACTGTCATAGTTTCTGACGCAACCATTCAAACTTTGTGCTCCACGCATCTCGGAGAGTCTGGGGAACAAACTCTTTCAAGAACATTTCCAAAAATTGAGCCCAAGTTTGTGGTGCTGCATCGGCTAGTCTACCTTCTTCATAGATTTGCCACCACCGATATGCTGCGCCTGATAGTTGAAATGTAGTAAAGGAAACTCCGCTCACTTCCATAATACCCATGGTGCGAAGAATACGGTGACAATTTTCTAGAAATCCGTTGGCATCCTCTGTAGCTGTGCCACTGAAAGTAGGTAGACTATACCTCTTAGACCTTTCAAGTCTTTTTTGTTCTTCTTCTGATGCCTCGGGCCTGACCTCAGGCCGAACCGAAATAACACGTTGTACCGGTACTACAACCGGAACATGACCAACGTGAACCTGCTGCTCTGGAGTTGTGAAAGGAGTCTGAGCTACTCCCCCAATTTGCGGAATGTTTGGTGCAACAGAGATCAATCCCGCCTGTGTTAGTGTACCAAACATACTCAAGAACTGTGCTAAAGTCTCCTGAAATGCGGGGGTAACAACAGGTGCTTCTGGTACCTGTCCCCCAACTGGAGCTACTAGTGCCTCCTCAACTGTTGTTCTGACAGGTCCTCTAGTCGCAGCACGTGCCCTTCCTCGGCCTATACCTCGGCCCTGGCCTCTTGCAGTCCTAGCAGTATGTGCGGATGTCCGCTCAGCTAAACCAGTAGCACGTGTCCTCACCATCTGTGAGAGAATGGAGATAGAAAGGTTCAAATTCCAAATTCAACAAATTCCGCATGACAGGAATGAAAAAAATGAAATTTTCCTAACAGTTCTGTAGCCTCTCGAAGAAAAGTAGAGACACCTCTTTACCGATCTGCAAGACTCTACTAGACTCGTTCGTGACTCGCAGAACCTATGAACTTAGAGCTATGATACCAACTTGTCACGACCCAAATCTCCCACCAAATGCATCATGATGGCACTTGGTCTCTAACAGCGGAACAAATATGAATGTATAACCTCCCAAGACTGGTAGTACTGAGTCACGAACTCTAACTGAATATATAGAATGATCACAAGGACCGAATATACAATACTGTTTGGTTAAAATTAACAGTACAATGAAATGAAAAGACTCCAAGGGACTGCGACGGCCAAGCAGCTCTTCCTTGGATCCTTACAATCCCGCTTTAACTCTTCTCAAGTCTGATGTCTCCAATACCTGGCTCTGCACAAAAATGTGCAGAAGTGTAGTATGAGTACACTATGGTCGGTACCCAGTAAGTATCAAGACTAACCTCAATGGAGTAGAGATAAGGTACAGTCAAGACACTCACTAGTCTAATAACCTGTGCAATATAATATACAAAATAATAAAAAACAAATAACAAAAATGGGCAACATAAAACAGCAAGTGATGTGCACAGTAAGACAATAAAATCACCATTCATATCGCTCAACAATTGATAAATACAATTACACCCAGTTAAATCAAGTTCTTCAATAAAATATTTTTTACATATAATTCTTACGAATAAAACGCTTTGTCAAATATAATTTCCTCAAATAAACATCTTTCGAATTAAATAATTCTTTGAATAAATATCTTCAAATATAATTTCCTTAAATAAACATCTTTCGAATACAATTCTTTCGTATAATTCATTTTGAATAGAAATCCTTCCAAATAAATATTTTTGAATATAATTCTTTCGATTAAAGAGTCACCATGTGACACCTCATTTCAAAATCATAAAAATACGGGTCTCAGCCAATGTTTATATTTCAACGGCACCTCGTGCCCAGAATTAAATCATCATATTTCCCCGGCACCTCATGCCCTCATTTCATATCACAATTGTACGGACAATTCACGTGCCAAATATCATTATCATTTCATCACAACACTTCGTGCCCACATTTCATATCACAGTTGCACGGACAATTCACGTGCCAAATATCCTCATGATTTACTCACGGCACCTCGTGCCCACATTTCATTTTATAATCCGACTGGCAATAACTACAAGCTCTCAATTTCAACATAAATCAGATTGTTATCAATTTACCAACAACAAGACAAATTGCACAAGGTATAAAAGGAAATACAAGAAAATCACAACATCACATGAAAATCATCAACACCACAACCCCACATCATCACATATCGTCCCTAACAACATCCATCCTTATCGCTCCTATTGCTACCCTTATCACTCCTATAGCCACCCTTATTGCTCCGCCCAGACAATATCGATAGCCACCCTTATCGCTCATATTGCCACCCTTATCGTTCTTATAGCCACCCTTATCGCTCCGGCCAGATCATATTCCAACAAACACAACTACCGTGAAATGCCACCCTTATACCCACATCAAAATAATAATTAACACAACACAACAATTTACACGGAAAATTATCACGGCAACATAACAAAAATAATTCATATCACAATTTGCTCAATGGCCTCAACCAAATTCCAAAGCTACAACCAAATCAATTAATTTAACAATAAATAGCCTAAAGCTCCACACAATGTGTACAACACCCAAAAACAATCAATAGAGATAGAAATTACTCAACATAAAATAAAGTCTTCATTAAATTCAAATTTGCAATAATTATATAAACACCTCTTCTTAAGATCATTTAATTAATTATTTGCAGAGGAAAAATCCATAATGAAATTAAATTCCAATAATTATAAAACTAACAGCTTCACGTAATTACATAATTAATCAAGTAACAATCACTTCAAATTGTCATATAACAACAGATTCAACAACAAGGATTTAGGCACGACAAATAGATTATTAAATATATACCAACAATTATCCAATTTACCACACAATATGCTCAAGACTTTAACTCAATAAAATTTACACATATAAGCCGAGTACGTACTCGTCACCTCGCGTACACGGCTTTTCACATTTCACAAATGGCACATAAGACTCGATGCCTAAGGGGTAATTCCCCCACTCGAGGTTAAGCAGACACTTACCTTTTTGAAGCTATGTCGATATTCCAAAAATCGCCTACTTGCTTGAATTGACCTACGGACCGCTCAAATCTATCCAAATTAATTGCATAACTTCATTACAATTCATTGAAAATAATTCTGGATAATAATACGTCGATTTAAAATTTTATTCCAAAAAGTCAATAAAAGTCAACGCGGGACTCGCTTCTTAGAACCCGACATAATATTCACGAAATCCGAACACCCATTCCGATACGAGTTCAACCATACCAATTTTATCGAATTCCAATAACAACTCGACCTTCAAATCTAAATTTGTTTTTTTGGAAGATTTTACAAAAATCTTGATTTCTTCCATTTAAATCCGAATTAAATGATGAATATAATCATGGATTCATGAAATAGAAACACTTTAGGATATAGAATACTTACCCCAACCAATCTTGTGAAGAATCCCTCCAGAATAACCCAAATCCGAGGTCCAAAAATTCCAAAACGAAATGCCCAAAAATGACCATTTTTTGTCCTTATGATTCTGCCCAGTTTCGCACCTGCGGTTACTGTTCACGCACCTGCGAAAAAATAGCAGCTGCCCAGAAATTGCAGCAGCTTTTCTTCAAGTCCGAATTGATTTGTTAACCTTCCGAAATCTACTCGAGGCCCTCGGAACCTCAACCAAATATACTAACATGTCCCAAAATACAAAACGAACTTAGTCGGGACTTCAAACCACGTCAAACAACGCCGAAATAACGAATCGCGCATCGAATCAAATTTTACGTTTTCAAATCTTCCAAGTTCTATATTTTGCCCCGAAATATATCAAATCAATCCGAAATGACTTCAAATTTTATACACAAGTCATAATTGACTTAATGTAGCTATTCCCATTTCCGGAATCTAAATTTGACCTCGTTATCAAAAATTCACCCTTCGGTCGGACTTTTCCAATATCTTATATTTTCCAACTTTCGCCAAAATGTGTCAAATTGTCCTACGGACTTCCAAATCCAAATCCGAACATATACCTAAGTCCGAAATCATCATACGAAGCTATTTCCATCCTCAAAATTCTATTCCGAGGTCATTTGCTCAAAAGTCAACTCTCCGGTCAATTCTTTCCATTTAAGCTCATAAATAAGAATTGCTCTTTTAATTAAATTTTGAATCTTCAGTACATCAAACTCGACCACACCCGCGGGTTATAATACATATTACGAAGCTTCTAGAGACCTTAAGCCACTGAACGGGGCGTTAATTCTTAAGCGAAAAGTCGTGTCGCTACATTCTCCACCTCTTAAACAAACGTTCATCCTCGAACGTTCTAAGAATTATTCTGAGGTTGCCAAATGGATGATTTTTCTTTTACACATATACTCACGGTTTATTCTATGCTACCGCAATTGATATAAGACTGATAACATCATCTCATTTGAGTTCATTTCTTTTATCCATATTTGTAAACTTTAAGATCAATTTCTTACACTCCAAACATTTCAAAAGGTCTGATTTTCACAACAACGCACGGTTTTAGTCTCAACCGGCTATAGCAACTCGTGCCTACGCATACATCAGCTTTCTTGATAGTGTGGAAGTAATTCAAAATTTTTCTAGGGTGTTACATTCTTCTCCGCTTAGGATCATTCGCCTTCAAACACATAACATAATTTATCTCTTCTTTTGCACGTCTCAACCCCCAAATTTTTCAGAATTTTCGGCAGAGTCTTCCCTGTAATTGGGCCTATCCACCTGCTAGAGTAACACCAAAACAACTCCTAACAACACATCCACAACCCAACAAAACACCACAATGTATATAACAATAATACTAATATCAACATTACAAGAACTGCATTATCGTAATGATATCAAGATATGAAGTACATCATATGTATGCTCATCACCACATCCCTGGTCTTAAAAGTCGTTCATAATTAATTCCAGCATCATCAATTAATCTCATATTAACCGCCACCGCATTTCGAATTTTCACAACACTGACAACAGAATGTGAGGCATGAAGACCTCATGATTACTTACTCGGATTAGTGAGTCACATTTAACGCCACCTGGGCACTCATCTCATAGGTTAAAACTCAATGTTTACAATACGAAAATGGCTGAATATGAACATAAAAATATATAAGAATTATCAAATAAGCCTAACAGGCATGACTCCCTATTAATATTATTGTACAAATTAATTTCACAAAGGGAGAATATTAAACTCATAAATATTTCACCACAAGGACCTCGTCCTTACATAACTTCCACCGCAACTTGCAGCCCGGTTTAAATATTTCACATCATGTAAAGATGCGAGGATCTCGTCCTCAACTCCGAATCAAAAGTATGTTGCACATTCTGCCTACTGAAATTTTCAATTTCCTTTCTTTCTTCTTTTTAAGATATTTCATAAACAATTGTCACAACACAAAATGAACCCTCATACCGGTAGGATGTACAATTCATAAAGATTGGAATCAATTATTCCTAAAAACATTAAACCTAATGTAATGAATAATACAAATTACTTTTGGACTTATAGCCCTCAATGGTGTACATAAATAAATGACAGACACGGGCTCACACCTTCAAATCTCCCAAAAGGGATAAACATATAAGTGGGTCACAAATTTACGAAGCTCACCCATAAGTAGAGCATAATAGGAAGACTCACTTCAATATTCATAACCGAATCAAATTAAGGAAAATATCCTTTTATAATAAAAATCAGGATCGTACCCATAACGACACCATCTGGTGTATTGGCCTCAGCCAAATCATAATGATTAAATCAACGGGTCGGGCCTCCACCTCTTAGGCGCCCACTACCCGCCTGTCCTCCACCTCTAACTGACTGTGCACGTGGAGTATCGATTGGAATAAAGCTTGTAGCTGGAGTGTTCTTGTCACGACCCCAAATTCCCTCCGTAGGTGGTCGTGATGGCACCTAGTCTCTAAGACTAGGCCAGCCTATCAATGCGGAATAATCATAAATATCTGAAAATAAATAAACTACAATTCAAATGATTACAACTTCCAAAACCGGTAGAAATAAATCACAAGCTTCTAAAAATTTATTCTCAATGTTTCTATGTATCAAGGTCTAAAGACAAATAAGGAAGCAACAATAAATGATAGAAGGGGACTCCGGAGTCTGCGGACGCTGGCAGATATACCTCGAAGTCTCCGTGCGTAGGTGACTTACTAACGTCTAGAATGGTAAGTGGTACCTGGATCTACACAAAAAGATGTGCAGAAGTGTAGTATGATTATGCCACAGCGATACCTAGTAAGTGCCAAGCCTAAGCTCAGTAGAGTAGTGACGAGGTCAGGTCAGGCCCTACTGGAGAATAGATAATGACATGGAAAAATGTTTAAACAATTTAATAAGAAAACAATGACTATGGAAATTAATCAAATAGTATGTCACATTTAATGACACCAAATAATTGCCAATAATATCTCGTGGAATCAAAACAGAATTTCCTTTCAACTTTATGAAATTTACAACAATTAATCGAAGGCAACTATGGCCATAAATCAATATCAACAAGGGCACTACCGAAGTATTGCCTCGTAGTCCTAAATTATAAATAAATTTCACAATATCTCATTTCCTTATCTCACTGCGGGAGCCTTCAAAATATATGTTAAAGAAAACATTTTTCCCGAAATAGTATCTCGCGTTTTAGCCATCCTTATCACACCACATGACTTCTAGTAGTTCCCCCTACTAGCCACGCGTATCAAGCCATCCTTATCTCACCGCATGCGTTTCTATACCTAGACCTTATACCACCGCATGCGTATCAATATCACAATATATCTCAATATGTACCTTAGGTGCTCAAATAATTTAACTTGCCAAAATAATTCATCAACAATATTGTTCCACAATAAAGAGCTCACGACTCATGTCAAAATAACTCAACAATAACATTTTTCCACAATAAAGCGCTCACGGCTCATGTCAAAATAATTCAACAATAATACGTTTCCATAATAAAGAGCTCACTGCTCCATCACAATGAGTACGAAAATCTTACAAAAATATTCAGGAGTAAATAATTCAGGAAAATAATATTTCAAAATCTTTAATACGTTGCTTCAATATCAAGTTTAAAAATGTCAAATACTTCATATTAATAATATTTAATTTAAAGAAAATCAACCTTCAAATAATGCACAGAATAAAAGAAACCAAGTTCCAACTAAACAGATAAAACAATTAGCAGGAAAAAATCAAACAAATTTAAAATATATATCTCAGATCAATGATGAAGAATATAACAAGATACAATAATTTAATAAATGCGCAACAATGATCTACACAAATTAAAAATATAATCTTTCACATTTAGCCTGTGTACACACTCGTCACCTCATGTACACGACTTTCAACACATTTCAATAATCACATTAATATAGATTCTAGGGAACATTTCCCCCACATAAGGTTAGACAAGTCACTTACCTCAACTTACTCCAATTTAACCAAGTATTATGGCTTTTCCTCGATTTTCCGACTCCGATCGACTCGTATCTAGTCATAATTAATTCGATATAGTCAACAAAAATTATAGAATTAATTCGATAAGAAAATACTACATTTTTCAATAAAAATCCAAAATTAACTCAAAAATGGCCCGTGGTGCCCATGTCTCGGAATCCGGTGAATGTTACAAAATATGAACGCGCATTCAACCACGAGTCTAACCATACCAAAATGACTAAATTCTAATAACGATTCGACCCTCAAATCCAGAAATCGATCCAAGAGGGTTTTTAAATTCTTCCAACTTAAATCACCAATTAAATGTTAAAAACAGTGATGGATTCGGGTAATCTAACCAAGACTAGGTTAAGAACACTTACCCCAATGTTTTTCCTTGAATATATATCAAAAATTGCCTTTGCTCAAGCTCCAAGTTGTTAAAAATGGCGAATGGGACGAAGCCCCCATGATTTTACAACGTACACATCTGTCCAGGGTGACCTCGATCATGGGGTCCGATCCTAGACCTCGATCATAGGAGTCCGATCATGGTCCTCGATCATGGACCTAAGTCCTGGCCTTCGATCATATCTTCGATCATGGTCCTTGACCCTGGGGCTCGATCACAGCCATCAATCCTGGCTATCGATCATGGCTTCGATCTTTATGGCCTTCGATCACTGGCCTTGGTCATAGCCGTCGATCCGGGCCTTAGATCAGTGGCTTTCGATCACTAGCCTTCGAGCTTGGATCTCGATCCTGCCTTCGATCCTCGGCTCGATTTCTGGGGGCTCGATTGCACAGCAGAAGAAAATTTGCACCAGCTTTTGCAGCAGCTATTTAAGTCCCATTTGTTATCTGTTAACCATCCGAAACTCACCCGAGGCCCTCGGGACCTCAACCAAATATACCAACAAGTCCTAAAATATCATACGAACTTATTTGAAATCTCAAATCACATAAAACGATGCTAAAACCACGAATTATGCTCCAATTCAAGGTTAATGAAACTTAAAATTTTCAACTTCTACATTCGATGTCGAAACCTATCAAATCAAGTCTGATTGACCTCAAATTTTGCACACAAGTCATAAATGATATAATGGAGCTGTGAAAAGTTTCAGAACTTGATTCCGACTCCGATATCAAAAAGTCAACTCCCCGGTCAACTTCCAAACTTTAAATTCCTATTTAGCCGTTTCAAGCCCAATTTCACTACGGACTTCCAAATAAAATTCCGATCACTCTCCTAAGTCCCAAATTACCATACGGAGCTGTTGGAATCATATAAACTCTATTCAAGGGTCGTTTTCACAAAATTCGACATCCGGTCATTATTTGAACTTAAACTTTTAATTTATTATCAAAATTCCATATTTCGGGCTAGGGACCTCGGAATTTGATTCTGGGCATACACCCAAGTTCCAAATCACGATACGGACCTACCGGAACTGTCAAAACACTGATCCGAGTCTGTTTGCTCAAAATGTTGACCAAAGTCAACCAAGTTGAGTTTTAAAGCTCTAATTCTCATTTTAATCCATTTTTCACATAAAGACTTTTGGAAAAATTATACGGATTGCGCACACAAGTCGAGGAATGATAAATAGTGCTTTTTGAGGTCTTAGAACACAGAATTAATTATTAAATTTAAAGATGACATTTTGGGTCATCACATTTTCCGCCTCTACAACAAACGTTCGTCCTCGAACGGAGTTAGGAAAAAAGGTACCTGAGCTGGTGGATAACGACTGCGCATATCATGCTCGGTCTTCCAAGTCGCCTCCTCGACCGGATGACCCCTCCACTGAACCTTCACGGAAGCAATGTTCTTTGACCTCAGCTTTCGAACCTGCATATCCAAAATAGCCACTGGTTCCTCAACATAAGATAGATCCTTGTCCAACTGAACCAAACTGAAGTCTAACACATGAGACGGATCGTCGTGATATTTTCGAAGCATAGAAACATGGAATATCGGATGAACCGCAGAAAGACTAGATGGTAGTGCAAGTCTGTAAGCCACCTCTCCAATTCTCTCAATAATCTCCAAAGGCCCAATATACCTAGGGCTCAACTTGCCCTTCTTCCCGACCTAATCACACCCTTCATAGGCGAAACCCAGAGCAATACCCGCTCACCAACCATGAATGCAACATCGCGAACCTTCCGATCCGCATAACTCTTCTGTCTACATTGGGTTGTACGAAGTCGATCCTGAATCAACTTAACCTTTTCCAAGGCATCCTGAACCAAGTTTGTACCCAATAGTCTAGCCTCACCTGGTTCGAACCAACCTACTGGAGACCGGCACCGCCTACCATACAAGGCCTCATACGGAGCCATCTGAATGCTTGACTGGTAACTGTTGTTGTAAGAAAACTCCGCAAGTGGTAAGAATTGATCCCAAGCACCCCCAAAATCTATCACACACGCACGAAGCATATCCTCTATTATCTGAATAGTGCATTCGGACTGCCCGTCTGTCTGAGGGTGAAATGTCATACTCAACTCTACTAGAGTACCCAACTCACGTTGTATTGCCCTCCAAAACCGTGAGGTAAACTGTGTACCCCGATTAGAGATGATAGATACCGGTACACCGTGAAGTCTGACAATCTCGCGAATATATACCTGAGCCAGCTGCTCTAAAGAGTAAGTAGTAATCACAAGAATGAAATGAGATGATTTGGTCAGCTTATCCGCAATCACCCAAACTGCATCAAACTTCCGCTGAGTCCGTGGGATCCCAACAACGAAATCCATAGTGATCCGCTCCCATTTCCAATCTGGAATCTCTAACTTCTGAAGTTATCCACCCGGTCGCTATTGCTCATATTTAACATGTTGATAATTTAGACACCGAGATACATACCCCATTATGCCTTTCTTCATCCGCCTCCACCAATAGTATTGTCTCAAGTCCTTATACATCTTTGCAGCACCCGGATGAATGAAGTACCATAAACTGGGAGCCTCTTAGAGAATCAACTCACGCAAGACATCCACATTAGGCACACATAGCCTGCCCTGCATCTGTAATACATCGTCATCTCCAATAGTGACTTCCTTGGCATCACCGTGCTGAACTGTATCCTTAAGGACAAGCAGATGGGGGTCATCATACTGGCGTTCCCTGATACGATCATAAAGAGAAGACTGAGAAACCACGCAAGCCAAAACTCGACTCGGCTCGGAAATATCCAATATAACAAACTGGTTGGCCAAGGCCTGAACATCCAAGGCCAAAGGCCTCTCTGCTACCGATAAATATGCTAAGCTACCCAAACTCTCCGCCTTATGACTCAAGGCAACGGCCACCACATTGGCCTTCCCAAGATGATAGAGAATGGTGATATGATAATCCTTAAGCAACTCCAACCACCTCCGTTGCCGCAAATTAAGATCCTTCTGTTTAAACAGATGCTGTAGACTCCGGTGATCGGTGTAGATCTCACAATGGACATTGTACAAATAATGCCGCCAAATTTTTAAGGCATGAACAATNACCCAAACTCTCCGCCTTACGACTCAAGGCATCGTCCACCACATTGGCCTTCCCAGGATGATAGAGAATGGCGATATCATAATCCTTAAGCAACTCCAACCACCACCGCTGCCGCAAATTAAGATCCTTCTGTTTAAACAGATGTTGTAAACTCCGGTGATTGGTGTAGATCTCATAATGGACACCGTACAAATAATGCCGCCAAATCTTTAAGGCATGAAAAATAGTTGCTAACTCTAGGTCATGTACATGATAATTCTTTTCATGCACCTTTAGCTGTCTGGATGCGTAGGCAATCACCCTACCGTCTTGCATCAACATTGCGCCGAGACCAATGCACGATGCGTCACAATACACAGTATAATATCTTGTACCTGTAGGTAATACCAATACTAGGGCTGTAGTCAAAGTTGTCTTGAGCTTTTGGAGGCTCTCCTCACATTCCTCGGTCCACCTGAACGGAGCACCCTTCTGGGTCAATTTGGTCATAGATGCAGCAATAGAAGAGNATAACAAACTGGTTGGCCAAGGCCTGAACATCCAAGGCCAAAGGCCTCTCTGCTACCGATAAATATGCTAAGCT